>JAODAL010066613.1:0-17680 GCA_025379985.1 Phyllomedusa bahiana | reverse complement strand
GTGGGGGGAAAAGGGACGGGTCAGGAACGTAAGCCGAAAGGATGGACACGGAAAAACCGGCAACCCGAATACAGAAAAGGATTCGTCGCATAGGGTATGGGCACTATGGATTCGGCAACAGGAGGTGGACCATTATATGGGGTCAGCGGCCGGCAATAGCCAATTGCCGGCGCGCTGGCTCTTTAAATTCAGGAGAGCCGCGGCGCCGCTCACTCCTGGCGCAAGGGGGGACTCAGAGCAGGAGTGCCCAGCCCAAAACTTGGGCTGCGCCGCCACACATGACAACATGTTAACTTTATGCAATAGGTTGATACGATTACACTGATACCAAATTGTTATTTTTTTATGTTTTACTGCTTTTACACAATAAAAATACTTTTATTTGGAAAATCAAACACATTTTTGCATCGACAGTCTGAGAGCCATAATTTTTTTATTTGGATGTATATGAAGCTGTGTATGGGTTTTTTTGGAAGATTAACTTTTTCTTAGTATTTTTGGGGCACATGACTTTTTGATTTACTTTTAATCTGTTTTTATTTGGCAGGATAAAGAAAATCCAACAATTCTGGTAGTGTTTTTTTTACATTGCTCCCCGTGCAGTATACATGATATATTAGTTTAATTGTTGAGGGAAACACGATTACCCCATATCCAATTTATATTGTTTTGTTATGTTGCAGCAGTTTAAAAGAAAAAAGTTTTTATTGAGTAAAACAATGTTTATGCATCACGGTCTTCTGATTGCCATAACTTTTTAATTTTTATGTATACTAAGCTATTTAACAGCTTTTTTGTGCGGGACAAACTAACGTTTGTCAGCTAAGGGGTTAAAAGGCCGTGAACAGAGTTATCACTGCTCCCAAAGCAACTGCAGAAGCCCGGATGTTTATCACTCCTAGGCTCCTGCAGTGATCATGTAGGCACAGCTCCTGTGCCTGTATGGTCAAATGATGTTTCTGAGGAACCTGAGGAAGTGTAGTTTATACATGAAACACTGTTTATTTTTAGTGAAATAAAGCAAGCACCTATTTATTTTGCAACTCTGAAAGTCCTGTACTGTCTTTTGGTCACTGCCACCAAATTGGTTTGAGGTTTTACCAAAAACCTTTATGTTATACTGAAATTCCATACACCTTCTGGAGGATAACGGAAAGTGACACCTCTGCAGCTGACCTCTTGGACCATGACTCTGGTAGTGCAATATTGCACTAGGGGGTGCTTGTCTCTTCTCTATTTTATTTTTAGGACATTAGAGGCCTTATAAATTTAGTAGTAATTTTTCACATTTTCATTAAAATTTGCAACACATCCGAAAAACCCAGCCCTCCAAGGCGATTTTTTTAGGACCAAGTTCTTCTGGCGTGGCTTTGAGGGGCCTATATGTTAGACCCCCCCATAAATGACTCCATGTACGAAACTACACCACTTAATCAAAATAGCGTCGGGACACCCCGACAACCGTATTGTTCTCAATGATTCCCCTTGCTACCGAATCTGAAATTGAAAGGCGGCCTAGTAGTTTTCATGTTATACGCGAGCCCGGGTTCATATACCCCGTCTCTGGAGTCCGTTAACGACCCCCCACTCTCTCAGATTGGTTTGAAAGAAATAGATAAATCAAGATGGCAGGCCAGATGGGGAATTAGATTGGCTTGAGTTGTGGAGGGACGGACGCCTTCACTAACTCCTCAGAATTTAGCAATGTACTCCTAATGATCTCATGAGATACTGGACCCCTTTAGTTCAGGTTGGACACTTCTCTCGTGCAACTAGAATCATTGTCTGCCTAAGCTACCAATTCTCTAAGCATCCATGAGTGGGCACTTCGGGTTATTTGGGTGGTCTCAATGGCGGACAGGGTTCGCCGTTTGGGTACTGTTGATGGTTATATGCTTTTTGTTTCCTTTCTTGTTAGGCTTTGAAAATGATAATATCATTCTTTAATTTTCTTCCTTAGCCGCTTCTCATCACACATGTATACAAAGACTATGTTCTATATGTTTGATCTCTGTAATGCTTATATATAGATCTTAATGTGATCTGATCTTCTTCATTTACATGCCACGACCAGGGGCGTAGCTACAGGTGGTGCAGCGTTAGCAGTCCCTACCGGGCCCTGCAGCCTGATGGGGCCCAAAAGCATCCTGTCTACATAAGAAAGACACCAGTGTGTGTAAATTTGCGCATGGTAAACTGGGGGGGGCCAGTTTCACTTTTTGTCACTAGAGCCTAAGAGCTTTGAAGTACGCCTCTGGCCACGACATATTGTCGATTGTATCTGTATTGTAAATTTTGTCTAACATACCTTTTTATTCACAATAAAGCCTTTTGAATACAAAAAATATATATATATAGCGTCGGCACAATTACAACGATGTCCATTTGCAGTAACACATTCCAGCAATGAATGTATGGGTACATCCAATCTCGGGAAGGGGTTAAACATGTAGGTAAATATTGACTATTACCATATATATAGCTGTTGTGATTTTGCTTCCTTTCAAAGTTTACAAAGTTCTTATCCCTTGGTTGTGTACACAAGCTTCTCTAGATTACTAACCATCTATCTGCTTCAGCAGCAATGGTGACATCACTCCCTGTGGTGTCTTTGTAGCACAGGAGCTTGACCCTTTAGAGTTCTGTAGCCTTCTGCCCTGCTTCAAAAACCTGTTCATCACCAATAACAGGCTCAGACAAGAATAGCAGAGCTGATATGCCAGTCACTGCTGTAGAACTACCCACAGCCTAACCCGGAAGTGCAAGCCTGAAACCGGCTGAAACTGACCTGACCTACCCACCAGTGACCTGACTATGCATCTGTCTGCTGTACCTTGCAGCATCTTGGCTGTCACTCCAACCAGCCACGTCACAGTTACGTGAACCTAGGGGAGTTTCCCACATAGCAACTGCAAAAAGAAATCCATCCCGCTTTGCAGCAGGCTCTGGTGAAAGCCAAGGGCTCCTTAGACTCCACTCCCTGCCATGGTTCCAAGTCACCTCTCGTGGTGACCCAGAAGATCCACTACCTGAGTTCCTCGCAATGAGGAAAAACCTCAGGCAAACTAAAAATAATAGTTTTACATCCTAATCTTCACTGCAGATCATGGTAATGGTCTAGTGAGGCCACTTTCCAGTTGTAGCTGTAGGGCCCCCTGGTTTCTTGTTACTTCCCTTAGGCTATTCATTTATTGATAGTAGGACATTTACAGTTCATCAATTTTGGAATAAATATTTCATATACTGCCCTGTGTGTATTAATCCAGCATGCATATGGATTTATGTTGTTAATCCGTCATTGTAATTAATTTTATTATATACAGTAGATTCTTCCCACTCTGTTGTTTCCTCATTTATGGTCTATAGAAGCTGTAAATCCATCTTTTCTAAATTTGATTCACTACCGATAAGTCTAAACATAAGCCAAAAGGGCAATACATTACGGGGAAATCCCTAAAGAAGCATTTACGCTATCTATCATACATGAAAAAACTTTGAGATTCTCGGTTCACATATTTTGATAATGTATTGCCCTTTTTGCAGTAGTGTGCCGCTGGCAGTGGTGTGCGTGTGTACATGTATATATATATATATATATATATGTGTGCCGCAGCCCTGCCTGTGTCACCCAGGTTTGCATATGTTTTTTCAGAAATGTTTTTTGTGCAGAACCATACGTTATATTTGGCGTATATTGATTTTAACCTATATGGGAGGAAAGGATGCCTCCATTTTGTTGTTCTGTACCGCCCACTCTCACAGGATGTCATAAGAAAGTGCAGCCTGAAGGTTAGGGTGTTTTTTTATTTTTTTCTCTCTGGATGAAGGAGGTCTGTTGACCCAGTGAGAGGCCTGATGTGGCTCTATTGAGAGGTTAAAAGATAGCATTAGGACTGCCCTATTTGAGATCACGTTGAAAGTCGTGGGCAGCTTAACATCTTTTGATCAAATATGTGAACCGAGAATTTTCAAAGTTTTTTCATGTATGATAGATAGCATAAATGCTTCTTTAGGGATTTCCACGTAATGTATTGCCCTTTTTGCAGTAGTGTGCCGCTGGCAGTGGTGTGCGTGTGTACATGTATATATATATGTGTGCCGCAGCCCTGCCAGTGGCACCCAGGTTTGCATACGTTTTTTCAGAAATGTTTTTTGTGCAGAACCATACGTTATATTTGGTGTATATTGATTTTAACCTATATGGGGAGGAAAGGGTGCCTCCATTTTGTTGTTCTGTACCCGCCCACTCTCACAGGCTGTCATAAGAAGTGCAGCCTGAAGGTAGGGTGTTTTTTTATTTTTTTCTCTCTGGATGAAGGAGGTCTGTTGACCCAGTGAGAGGCCTGATGTGGCTCTATTGAGAGGTAAAAGATAGCATAGGACTGCCCTATTTGAGATTACGTTGAAAGTCGTGGGCAGCTTAAACATCTTTTGATCAAAATATGTGAACCGAGAATCTCAAAGTTTTTTCATGTATAAACATAAGCCAAAACACACTGCTACAACAGAAACAAACAGTATTATCATACATCTGTTTTATTATCTCACAGAGATCATAAAATTATACAGATATTTACAAGTATTTCAACATATCATTTTATGAATATACCATTTACATAAAGGGTATTTCTCTATATTATACAAAAAAGACAAAACAACTAAAAGTGTTAATTATATTCTGCCTGAATTTAATAGCTAACTTTACCCTAGCTTTTTTTTACTAAGAAATATATAACATTAGTTACATTGAATCTGTGAATATCCAAGTCCAGACATGGTTCACTTTGTGTCTGAAGCTTGTATGGCAAGATTTGGCGTTATCTTCATGTATAGTGGTAAACAAGCATTTGTTGTTTTTTTTTGTTTTTTACAAGCCTTGTAAGTGTTAGCGTTAGGGGATGTTCACATTTATGCCATGTACGTGTTTGTTGTACGTGCTTGCAAGCATGTAATTTCGACGTAAAAATGACGCGCAATGACTCGAGGCCGATTTCTGCCGTATACGCCTGAAAGAACTGACAGACTTGTGCAAAAATACGAGAGTAAAATACGCGTTGTGTGATTGATGACGCACAATTTACATTGTAGTCTATGAGAAGTGTATTGGATATTGTTTTGGGCATATTTCAGCATGTATTTCGGAGCAAACTCACGCAAAATATGTGCCAAAACACTGCTTGTCTTATCTGAAAAATATTGGTTGAATACCAGATAGTACGGTAAGTAATGGTGAGCTGTCCGTGTGCCTTTGATGAGGCCAACAGTATAAATGGAGGCTAGTGCTTGGCTTGAATAGCAAAGGTCAAAAAGTGTGTTTGGTGAACTCATTCTAAGTTTTAGGATTCATTAATTACTAGTTCTGTTGCTGGTGCCAGGTAGGTATACCATTATAGAAAGACTATTTTTCTTAATCTCTTCACATGCAGGTACTGTTATTACTTGGTTAACATGCATGGTTGAGCATCTATGGAAGAATACATAAACACATTAGATAGCTTAATAAAAATAACTTGTTCAAACATAGTTTCCTTCATCTTATTTATCAAAAGATTCTACCTATCTGTAATATAAGGAATTTTCTATTCAGTTCTGTACGGTCACAGAGACTATAGCTTAATGTCTAGAGACTGTAGCTTTAAAGTTGTGCTCATGCAGTATTTGACTTTGAACCCAAGTCAAGATAAAAAAAAAAATGTTCATATTTCAGGGTATCCATGCAAGTACAATTAGGAGCTTGCCATTCTAGACGGTAATATTAATTCAATTCAGTAGCCATCATAGGAAAACGGAGTTTGCCAGTAAGATGACACCGCTTATGTTTCATTGTCAGTCCATACTGTGGTGACATGTCCAGTTTCTCTCCTTCTTGTTTGGAAAACTGCATCTGCTGAAGCATAATTGTGAGGAATTGGAATACCTCTATTCTGCCTATGGCTTCCCCAATGCATCTTCTTTTGCCCAGACCAAATATCATGACTTTTTCAGACTCTGTTTTGTTTATGGATGAGCCATTCTCATTCAGGAAACGTTCTGGGCAGAAATTGAATGGGTCTTTCCATAGTGTCCTGGAATTATAAAATTGTATTTAGATTCTATGATTGACTGAAACCAACAACACTAAAACTCCTAATAAGCAAGAACAGCTTAACGTTGTCTCACTCAACAGCAACATTTTGGGCCTCATGTATGAAAACTGTCCAGGTCTAAGACTTTTTGCTCATAGCAACCAGTCAGAACTCCCCTTTCATATCATATAGTGCTCTGAAAAAATGAAAGTGGAACTCTGATTGGTTTCTACGGGCAACAAAGAAAGTCTTCATACACGTCCCCCTTTATGCTTCTATATGATGTGATCCTATTCACATGTGCATACTAATAGAGTAGGTGGTATATAATAGCTCAGGAAAAAATATCTTCACTGCTTTAATGGTGGAATCTACCCAGAATGTATGATGACATATAATAAAAATGAAAGTAAATCACATAACGGAGTCTCTATCGTTGTAAAATATAGAACACATTTTGCCTCATTTATCAGTCTAAAATAAAACTGTCTTTGTTGCCCATAACAACCAATCAATGTTCAGCTTTTATTTTTCCAAAGCAGTGCAAGAAATGAAAGCTTAAGTCTTATTGGTTGCTATGTTCAACAAAGACAGCTTTACTCTAAGGGTATGTTCACATGGCGTATTTGCGGGGTGTATTTTGGCACGTAATTGCTCTGCAAAATGCCCAAAATTACAGTAATTCATCGTTCTCATAGAGAGCTTTAGAAGTACGTGCTGACCAGTGCGTACCTCTAAAACACCTGGCGTATTGCGGTGCATACAGTATGCGCCACAATATGATGTGTGAACATATTCTTAGACAGTTTTTAGAAATTAGACCCAGTGTTTGTGGTCGAGTTCATGGACTACATTCAGGGGTGCCATCAGGGCAGTACTAGCATTACTCAAAAAGGGGCCCACTGATATGGTAATAAGTGAGGGGCCAAGATGTTTCAGCTGTATAGAGCCTTGGAATTACTTATGGCAGCCCTGACTACTTGAATGTGTGATGGTTGTCTACACCACTCTAACATAAGGAATATCAACTTTTCGGTGGATTTTTGTTTGAAATACAGATCTATTTTTAATTGCAGTACAGTTAAATCAATGCTACCATTTTAAAATCCTGCACAATATCATCAAGCATCACTGGTAGTCTTTCCATAGTAAACCAACAAAGCTCCGTTTAAAATCACAAAATTAGGGAAACTTCTGTAATTGACATATAGATGAGCTTTGTTGCTTTATCTTGCCCGGATACTTTTTAAATAACACTCTTAAAAGGCAACTTTTAAGGGGTTCTAAAAACAGTTTTTCTTCTTTGAAGAATAACTCAAACTAAATGTTAAGAAGACAAAGTATATACTTTGTCATAATATTCAGATACTTACGGGTCATGATTTACTTGCCACTGGTTGATCAGCACACATATGCCCTTAGGGATGAAGTATCCATTCAGTACGGTATCTGAAGTTGTGCTGTAACATTAGGACAGATGTTTTACTCCAATGAAAATAAACCAAATAATTGTAAACAATATTTATAGAGCCAAGTGTAATATTAAACAATTTTATCTAGAAAAAAAGTTTTACTTGTACTAACACTTGGGTATATTTCTTATAATACATTAAAAGCTAACATTTGATGTGCGTTGAATTTACAGTGAACAGATGTGTACCCACATTTTTATTATTAAATGTACATTTTATATTAGCACTTACCAGTGTGGAATTGTGAAGGGAAGAAAAGATGAATGGCGGAACATCTCTAAGATAAAGGCTTCTGTGTAAACCAACTGAGCTCTGTCTGATAACTTTGGTCTTCTCTCTCTACCAATGACCTGATCTGTAACATAATACCAATATCTTATTTAGAAGTGATTACTTTTCTCATAGCTTTCTTACTCTGCTAAAAGTGCTTAGAGAATGTGGCTAATGTAAACAATATATATTTTAACATATATGAATAATAAAATTATATAAAGATGTAGTGATATATTTGTATGTTGACAAAGCAGTTGTTTATTAACAAATGGAAACAAATGTAAACTTTAACGAAATGGCTTAAATAAAATCTTAGCCTCTAACAATTATTGTTACAAATTGAAAATAATTTGCAAATGTAGAACCACAAAATAATAATTCCCTGTACTATTTTTTTCATGCCAGAAGAATAAGCCCATCCATGCATATTACGAATGTGATTCCATATGTTTACAGGAACTACTACTTCAAATATTATTTTAATAATGATCATCTTTCTGATTAATTAACACAGTCATTCAGATGAGAATAACTCACCAAGTTCATTCTGGATCTTTTCTTGTATTTCAGGGTTGGCCACCAGGTACATGAGACTCCATGACAAAGCAGTTGTAATGGTATCAAACCCTATAAAAACATTAAAATGTAAGTCTTACCACTCTGAGCTTGTATAAGTAAAATACCTCTTTGGATGACTGCTATTATGAACCATACTTCAAGTACACTGCAGTACAAATAGGGACATTAAAGGGGTGCTCTATATTACCGGTCGGCTCATAGCTAGCTATGAGCCGAACGTGTTACAGAATGAGTAGAGTGGCACTTGCGGCCATCCTCCCCATTCTTTCTTTGGGAGTTCCAAAAATAGCCAAGCACAGCTCATAGGGAAAACACTGCTTAAAGTATTGTATCCAATCTTCAATATGTTAAAATCATTTTCCAAACGCACCTTTTGAAAATCATAAATGATTATAAAAGAATTTGTACAAAGTATTGTGTACTACCCAGCCTCATGCACAGCAAGCTGCATTGCTTTTGAGTCATTTGTGCTAAAGTAGGTCTTCTGTAGGATCGGACTATACTGCTCCCCAATTGCATCAGTAAGTTTACAGTGCCTATAACCCTTCGTTGTTTCACCAGTTTTCCTTCCCAGGACCACTGTTGGTAGGTAGTAACCAAGTCATACTGAGAACACTCCACAAGACTTTCTGTGTTACAGATGTCCTGACTCTGTCATGTATCATCATAACTTGGCTCTTGCTTAAGTTGCTTAGCTAATTTAATTGATTATGATTTCATGGCAATTTTTAGGACTTCCTGACTTTACACTCACCAGCTCCAAAAAGGTCATTTGCAATGTTCACAATTTTCTGTTCTGTTAGCTGGACATTGGAGTTTTCATCTAATTTCTTTTCTTGAGAATGGTGAATAAGGGAGTCAGTAATATCCCGAATTACATTCTGAAATAAAAAACAGAGTATTTGTTATAAGAAGACTGGACTTTATGCTGCATAGAAAGCACCTACTATCTATTTAGTAATATAAATTTGTTAAACTGTAATTAAGTGTATTTTAGCACACACATCTCTCTAGAAGAGCTAGTGAACTGTATATTAAATTGCTAAATAAAATGTTACATCACAAGTTGGCATTTGCTACGAGCACTTACGTTATCCAATGTTCTGTAGTGTTCATGAACAATGTTCTTTGTGAAGACTGTGAACCTCTTATTGACTTCAATAAAGTTTTTCATGGTGCGACTTGGTAGGTACTGAAGAATAGGGATGAAATCCGCTGGATTTCCTGATGCAGCAGCTGCTCCAAATTCATCAGTCAAGTTCACTAAGTTCAGAAACTCTTGATCATCATGGCTGTAGCGTTTTCCAAAGCACATTGCAGAGATAACGTTAGCCACGGACACCACCACATACCTATAAGGGTCAAATTCGCCATTCTCTTCAATTAGTTGTTGAAATTTCCTTACTAGATACTCAGCTTCTTTAGATATATGGTCTTCCACTAGAGTTGTGCCTGACGATGCTAAGGAGGGGGAAATGGCAAAGGTCTTGAGGGCATTCTGTGCCAGTCTACGACGAGCTTGTGATACTTCACCAGCCTCTTGACTAAATGTTAGACTCTGCCCATCACCAACCAGGCGAAAGGTAAAAAGGTCAGGACGTGCAGAGAACACATCACCTTGCTTCAACAGGGCCTGTCGGAGTGTTTCCAGTCCACTTAGCACTAATACAGGCTTTGTGCCCATCTGAATTTGAAACACCTCTCCATAGGTCTCGCTCATCTTGGTTAGGCTAAGGTGTGGATTCTTACCTAGTGACAGCAAATTTCCAATTAGTGGCAAAGGCATTGGCCCTGGTAAAGGCTTTGTTCCTTTTGGGACATTCTTTCTAAAACTCTTGATAAGCAGGAAGACGACTGAGAAGACCACAGAGGCAAGAAGGACCTCTGTTGTAGATAGCCTACCAAAAAGGCTGACCAAATTAATCATTTTGTCTGGAAAATTAAACAGAAGGATTCATATTAAAATGTATAATTACATGGGAGGGAAATAAGATCATGTTTTATAATATACATTTTATACTGTACTGTTTGTCCTATTGTAGTGCTAAACATGATGCCATTGAATGATTTTGATTCTGATATAACTAATTTGTATAGTAATAAAAGCCCCAGGTTTCTAATGAAATCAGGCATGGCAATATAACTTCAAAGACATGCAAGATTATGATAAATGTGCACTATGTCATGGAAATTATTTCACTTGTATTAATCATCAGGACCAATGCTAGCAGTTTCCAGATTTTAGTACTGTATTGTTCAGTTCTTTGTAATTGGATTTGTAAGTGGCTTGTTTAATGCTGTTGATAGTAAATGTTTCATACATGTTACTTTAATTACGCTAGGGCTTTAAAGTTCACAGTTAAAAGCCATAAATAGTTGCTTCAAAGCCTCGAACTAAAGTGAAATTCTATAAAGCAATGTAAAGTACATTCCCAAACCATATAGTCTTAATAGCTCGGCTAGCCTTTGATGATAATGTAAAAACTTCTTTTTATGTAATCATTGGTTCTTATATGACTGTTTACATGTATAATCTCCATAAAGAAATGAAAGGATGTTTGTCAATTGCCAAAAAGTTTGGGATACTAGGATTGTAAAAAAAAAACAAACTATGACTGTTTGCCATACATATTTACTTTTTTTCTATCATATGATGGTTGATACTTGACCCATACTATGTTTTATAATTTAAACCTTTATATCCCAATATAAACCCGTTTAGTAATTTAAAGTGGCGTTCCCACCATAAACTTTGATGGCATATTGATAGGATATACCAGGTCTCAGAGGTAGGACCAGCACCTATCAGACTTTCAAGGCTTACACTTTGGGCCACATGTATTAAGACTCTCTTTATTGCCCACAGCAACCAGAGTGCTCCTTTAATTTTTCCAGAGCACTATATGAAATGAAAGGAGGGCACTGATTGGTTTCTATGGGCAACAAAGAGAGTTTTAGACCTAGACAGTTTTCATACATGAGGCCCTTTGAGTTTATAGTGGGTATAGCCCTTTAAGTAGCAGTGTATTCATACACTTCTTAGAGGGTAGTATAGTATAACATATAATTTCAATGCACCAAGCAACTAACAATTAGGCTTGGCTCACATGTGAAATTTTCAACTGTGGATCTTGCTGAAAATCCACAATGAATCTGCAGCAAAATCCATGGATTTCACCCCTACTGCATTGAGAGGGGTGAAATCCAATGTAAAGATTCACAACAAAAAAACATGAGAGAAGGCATTTGAATATCCGCAGCATGCAGAAAACATCTACAGCATGTGGAGAGGTTTGTAATATTTCACGTATTTTTTGCTACTGTAATCATCTTTGGAATTTACCTTTGGTTAAGCCACAGATAAAAGCCACAGTATTTCCGTAATGTGTGAACTTAGCCTAAAATGTACAGTATTAACCATACCACACCCAGCCACTGAGGCAAATGAATAATATGTTAAAACTATATAAATATGTAGAGCTTTGCAATATTAGGAGTCAGTGTCATCAGCATGGTGGCTTAGTGGTTAGCGCTGGGGTCCTAGGTTTAAATACTACCAAGGATAACATCTGCAAAGAGTTTGTGTTTTTGCATGGGTGTTCTCTGGATACTCTGGTTTTCTCCACACTCCAAAAATATATAATGGTTAATCTGGAACTCAGACTACGAGCCCCATGAGAACAGTCACCAATCTACATGATGCCAATCTCTGCACAGTGCTGTAGGATATAGCAGCACTGTAGAAATAAATAAAAAATAGCTGCATCCCATAAAAGAGCTATATATAATCTATGGTTCCATCTAGTATTCATAATATATGCACAAATGGCGACATGTATGAATCCTGGCTCTGACATGTCGATTCTAAATCATTTTAAGGGAATGTAGAATACGGCAGAATGTATGAACCTGTTCTTCTGGAGGTCTTGCATACAGGTGTAGTCTACTGCCAATACGACAAGTCTGGCTCAGGCAGACCACCTTTAACTTGGTCTGGCTGTTCTAAATGTTCTGTGCCTAGATTTGGCATCAAAGGAACATAAATGTGTCTACGTCTATAAATGTGGTGCAACGCCCCTAGAACGCCCCAAGTCTTTGGCGCCTTACAAAGGAACTTATCACACCAAAGTTTGGAGTGCGCCTGTTCATACATTTTTTTTTGGCTCAAAGTACACCAGAGAACTATACATGTCGCCTAAAATGTCACAATGCAATCATCTCAGGGGGTTACTGATTCTCATTGAAGAAACCAGTGGTATGGAGACTTATTATCAGGCAATGTTCTATGCAATCATCATAAAAGATATAAAGTTATTTTATTAGCCCAGGTTCACATATACTCAATGATCTGATGACACAGCGGATGCCATAAGTTAGATGGGTTTCACCCAGAGTCTGATTTGGTGCCCCATAAAAAAATGTGGCACAGCGCTGGACCTATAGATAATCACAACTGCCATCTAGCTTGGCTGCATCAGCTTTTTGCAGGCAACTCTGCCAGATTAATGGGCAGATGTGAACCAGGCCTTGTATGACTGGTGTGAGTGAAGACAGTCAGTATACAGCACTGTGGAATATGTCAGCACTATGGAGGCAACCAGAAATAAATACATATATAAATAAATAATAAACACACTATTTCTGAATCCACTCAATTCTTTCCTACTTTTGTAGGAAGCTAAATTGTCTGGCAGGCTCTTAAAGTAATTGTACTACAGAGGGTTAAGAAGTTATACAGGGGAAATATTTTTACTGGCATTTAATACCCTTGTCAGAGAACTCTTCACATATCAGCTTCTTGATACCAGCAGCCAACTTAGGCCACATGTATGAAACTGTTTAGGTCTAAAACTCACTTTTTTGCCCATAGGTTACTATGGGCAAAAAAGTGAGTTTTAGACCTAAACAGTTTCATACATGTGGCCTACTTAGTGTGATATGAATGCAGCAAAATACTGGGTTTATTTGCTTTTTTACATTTTGAGTTAAATTTCGCTCTAAATTAATATTACATTGCCAGAGCATCTATGTAGAGTTTCTTAAATGAATATTTTAATCTAAATGATGTTGCAGCAGCATGCAATCAATAACATCCCACAGAAACATCTATAAAACAAGCCTATATCAATGTCCTAGGTCTGAGGATAACAATTAATTTGGACATTGAAATCCCACCCATGGTTGTGCATTAAAAATTGCTGTCGTATATTAGACAGTCACCTATGTTTCATTGCAGTCTCCTCACTGTACAGAAAGGATCCTGCATGTGACATACATATAGAATACATCCATACATACAGAATAAGCCATACAGAACAAGCCAAGACATCTGTAATGTACTGAACATGGTAAATGCCTCACAGTCCCATGGACAAAGTGATGAATAGCAGCATTCAGTACATACCTTGAGTATATAAGCTGAAGTGAAGCTCTTGAGCAGGCAGCAGTCACTTCTAGAGAGTACCCACAGGAGTACCATGGTGTGAGAGCTGCCTGCACTCTCTTATATAGTCCTCTCTGACTCCTGATTGGCCAGGGCTCCACCTCCTGTGACCACAGTAGAGGAGAGCTGCCTGCACTCACCCAAATTCCTGGCACCAGTACAGAGGGTTGCGTGAAGAACCTGGAACCTCCTAGGAGCCAACTAATCAGAGAACAGATCTAATAGCCAGATAAGCCGTGCTGGCTGCCAGCTGCTGGCATGCTGCACACAGTACACACTTAATTGCTTCTCTCACAGTACTTATTACAGGATAGGCGGATCAGGAGGATGTCGTGCTAGGAAATACAGCTGCAGGCTCAGGTTGGCTATCAGCAGGCGCTCGGCACGCATCTGCTATCTATAGTAGTATCCTGCAGCAGCAGGCAGATCGCAGGAGGCGACTTATCAGACGTGGGTATGTAGAGACTGGACTCCTAACTCCTGATATTACAGCATGTGTATAACGCTGTCCTTGTAAACACACAACAGACTACACCTCTTCATCACAGCCACATAGACGTGTCGATCAAACAGTGTCCACCGTTATAAGCACTTGGGTGACCCGATCTATGATACATCTCTTGAGCAGATTATAGAATCCTCAACTACTGGTTAGAGAACTACTATAATGTAATGTGTGTAATCAATGACAAAATGTTGTTTAGATATATTGAAGGAGACAATAATTCTGCTATGCAACCATTTAGCCAGGTAATATCAGTACAGAGTCATCTGTGGCATATAAGATATACAGAACTGCAGTGAGAAGTTGTCTTTATTCCTAAGGAAAGGCATATCCCCCAGAATGCCTGCATTTCTATGAGCTCTAATACTAGACTCTAGTGCTGGAACCTTGACATATTTAGTTATTTAATATCAGCACACAGTCCTCTGTGGAATATGGGATATACAGAACTGGGGTGGGAAGATGTCTTTATTCCTATTGCAAAGCATATTCCCCAGAATGCCTGCATTTCTATGAGCTCTAATACTAGACTCTAGTGCTGGAACCTTGACATATTTAGTTATTTAATATCAGCACACAGTCCTCTGTGGAATATGGGATATACAGAAGTGGGGTGGGAAGATGTCTTTATTCCTAAGGTAAGGCATATTCCCCAGAATGCCTGCATTTATATAAGCTCTAATACTAGACTCTAGTGCTGGAACCTTGACATATTTAGTTAAATAATATCAGCACACCGTCCTCGGTGAAATATAGGATATCTAGAACTGCGGTGAGAAGATGTCTTTATTCCTATTGTAAGGCATATCCCCCACAATGCCTGCATTTCTATAAGCTCTAATACTAGACTCTAGTGCTGGAACCTTGACATATTTAGTTATGTAATATCAGCACACAGTCCTCTGTGAAATATAGGATATAGAGAACTGCGGTGCGGTCTTTATTTCTAATGTAAGGCATATCCCACACAACACCTGCATTTCTATGAGCTCTAATACTAGACTCTAGTGCTGGAACCTTGACATATGTAGTTGCAGATCAGCACACAGTCCTCTGTGAAATATAGGGTATACAGAACTGGGGTGGGAAGCTGTCTTTATTCCTATTGTAAAGCATATTTCCCAGAATGCCTATAATCATACGAGCTCTAATATTAGACTCTAGTGCTGGAACCTTGACATATGAAGTTATATACTATTAGCACACATTACATTAAATGGTCAGTACACCTTCAAAACTATAGTGCTTAGCAGAGAAGAGGGCTGAGTAATTGGACATCATTATCATTACACAGTCCTCCAGTGGATTGTATGATATATTGCATTGTAATGAGCTGTTTTTATTCCTACTAAAAACTATGTTCACCAGGACTTCTTTAAACCTATTATTTCTAATATTAGAATATATAGAGCTGGACACTTGTATATGTGGAGTTGTGTAATATGAGCAAATGTTCTGCTAATTGATCAGGATGCTTTCAGAATTATAATTTATTGCAGGATATAGGATTGAACAATGGACAATAGCGGGTCTATAATATGAACAAGAATATACCTCTCTTTCATCCCTATAATGAGTATATATCCAGCTCTACATTATGGATATAAGTAAATATATCCTTATAATCTGTCTATATCAGTACTGTAATTGTCAGCTATGTTACTGAACAGGTGACTCACACTGCTTTGGAGTCTCAGCACATACTATTGTAGTCTATATAAAATTAGCTAATGTGGATGAAAGGATGACATGGAAGTTAGTTAAAAGATATTAGTATCCACTGCAACCCTCCAATACAGGACATAATTCTTTGCCAGCCATAACAGTCATTGAACACTGTAATTAATTATTATGTACAACAATACAATATATTAATCTGTATCAGAAAATATATTCTTTATGAATTTCAGTCCATTCACTGTTTAGACAAAAACAACAGCTCCCCAGGATACAATTTCAAGACGTTGGGACATTGCTTTTGGTTCGTGCTTTACTCAAGCTGTTACCATCCTTTTCGCTGACCATTACTTGAATAACGTCACACAATAAATCACATATCAAAAATTATTTCTCACACCGGATGCTGCAAATTGCAGTTTGTTTACCAAAACAGCAAAAAATATATTTGTATTTACTTTATTATGCTCCTGTCAAACTAACCACAATTATTGAGTTATTTCAAAACTAATAATTAAAGAGCAAAATAAGAGATTTGCTAGCAATTGTTTAGCTTAGGTTATAAAATAATGCATGAAAATTAAAGCCAATAAAAAGGCGTAGAGCACAACAGACATTGTATAATAAAACACATATCCAAATATTTACCAACATGCATTAATGCATGGCTCCAGGAATGAATAATTAATATTATTCTCCGGATTAGGATAGATAGATAGATAGATAGATAGATAGATAGATAGATAGATAGATTGATAGACAGATAGTATCAATCTGTTATTTATTTATTTGCTAGTATAGTATTATCACGCTTCTCAATTTTTATGTGTTACAGATAATGAACTGTACCCAGGAGACCTGTATAGATGAATGCTGAATGCATGCTCTGATAATTCTAAGAACAGTTGTCCTCTATTGAGATGATTGCTGTGATAATGATTCTGTACCATATACTTTAGTGTACTTTACTATTACACTGTACTGCTATAAAATCGACTATATTGCACTAAACATACTTTACTGTTTTAGTAAAAAAGAAAAATAGAGTTTGCAGTACTAAAATGACATACTACTATACTATACCATATATTGCTATATTTTATGATCTGTTATAGCAAAACATGCTTCCTTATATTACTATGTAATGCTATGATATACTATACCATACTTATCTGTACTATACTACATAATATACTAGACTAAGGCATACTGTACTTTTATATTCTACGACTTACTATACTACTATATAATGTACCATACTGTATTATACATTATGCTATCAATATAAGTTACTACAATATTATACAGTTCTACTATAATATTTCTTAATTACTGATAACTGTAATTGGGTTGCAGAGTAGAGCTCCTGGCACTGGATCTTTCCAATGTTGCTGTACTTGCAGGTATCTTCAAGATATCGTATAGCTAGTATTTCTAGTATAGCTAGTATAAGCAACTGTTAAGCACAAAAGACTATAAGCTTTTGCTGTGTCGCAAGAAACAAAAAGGGTTCAATCCAAAATTAATAAACTATTTCCTCTTTTATTCAACACAAATATTCAGCACACAAAAATAATAAAGTTGCATGAAGTCTAGACAGTGTGTTTCATGTGTGTACTCTGCTCCCTCAGTTCATAGAATGGGATAAAATAATTGCAAAAATTTA
>JAODAL010066612.1:0-17680 GCA_025379985.1 Phyllomedusa bahiana | reverse complement strand
TTTCACCCTTTAAACAAACTATGTAACTATTTCAAACAATCCTTGCTATAGTTCAAAGGGACTTTTTTCCCTGGTGTTGAAATTTAAAAAATTTTGAGGAATGTAGACAGAGAGGGGTCTTTATACCCACTTCTACTCCCTACAAACAACAGGGGGACCCCCAACCCAAGTGGGCCCCCGGAAAAAGTTTCAAACCTTCCGGGGCCAAATACCCCAAGACTTTAACAATGTTTGTAAGTTTAAAATCTGTGACAAACCCTTGACTAGATTTTGTGATTTGTTTTTTTTTCCCAAAAGCCCATAAAACGACAATAAAAATCTCCTTAAAAAAGGGGTTTTTTGAATAAATCGGGGTTAAACACTAAAGAAAGCATATTGTTGATTATTCTGGAAAACTGGTGTAGTTTATGAAATAATTATATCTAATTACTCCATTATTTCTTCCCAGTTAAAGGATTTTAACTATAAAGTAAAAATTGACCGGGGAAACTGCAAATTAAAAAATTAAACATTTTCATCTTTTGGGTAGTTTTTCAAAAAAAAAAAAAAAGGGAAAAACATAAACGTCAATAAAATTAAATATGAAATTGGAAAAAAAAAAAACTACTTTTGGGTTTCCCTTTCAGTGTTTTAAGGGCCCCCTTTATGCTAAAAGAGGGAAAAAAAGGGGCAAAACCAATCAGCTACATTGAGCTACTCAGGGGCTCTTTAAAAAAATTTTAAACCTCTTTTTTAATTTTTGAGCGTTTTTTTAATTGGGGACAAAAGTTGAAATCGGCAAGGTTTTTTTTTGGTGATCGAAATTTTCAGATCATGCGAAAATTTTAAGGTTAAAATCTGTGCATCATCTTTTAAAAAGACGCCCTTTTTCCCGGCGCTTCCTGTAATTTTGGCGGCCACAAACCAATTACAGAATAAGCAGGGTGAGAAGTGTTGCAACGCCTTTGACGGGAGTTTATGGTTGCGATTGGCAAAAAATCACAAACCTCGTTTTAAAAAGAACAGCTTTTCCCTTTCACCCTTAGTGTCTCTAGGGGGCCCCTCATGGGAATTTGGAAACATGCGCTCTGTCTGGGGCCCCAAACAGCTCACGAAATTAGTCAAATTCTGCACAGGGAAACCTCTCAAATTAGTGTGACCCTTCCCAAATTTTTGGGTTAAAGATTAGAGATTTGAAGTTTTTTATGTGTTAGTAGAGAATTTTAAAGCAGCATCTACCGCGGAAAAGTCAGGGGGAAAGAGGGGGGGGGGGGGGCCCGGGGGCCCGAACACAGACAAGCTTTTCTATAAAAACACTGGATAAATTCACCAAGACTTATGTAAAAAATGCACTGCAATATTTTATTATTAACTTTGCAAATTGGGAAAAAAAATTTCCTGGATTTTTGGGCAGCCTGAATTTAAAAATTGGAAAACACATCAATTCTAGTAACTGCAGGTCTTTTTTTTCTAGGTGCAAAACTCCACTTTTATTATCAGTAAAATTTCAGATGGGTTTTTTTCCATTTTTTAATTTTTAAACCAAATTCCACCGGGTTTTGATATATCCCCCTTTTTGCAGTTAAATTACAATCCAGAAATCCTTGTAGTCACCCACAGGTTTTTTGTTCCCAAAAAATTTCCCGTGTAATCATACAAAAACATAACAGAAAAACGTGTTTTTTGATTTTTTGCGAAAACCCCACCCTTGTTCATTAAACGCAGCATCCACAAAAACTTAAAACACCCAATTCCTATAGTCACCACGGGTTTAATTTAAAGGTGAAAAAAAAACCCGTTTTTTTAAAACCAAAACAAAACAAAATACGTTTTTTTTTGGACTTTTGCGCACCCAGTTTTGGGTTCATTAAACGCAGCACCCCCACGTAAATCTTAAAACATCCAATTTCCCTAAAGTCCCAAAAATTTGAATTAAAAGGGAAAAAAAATACCGTGTATTTACAAAACATAACAATACGGTTTTTTGATTTTTGGGCCACCCAGTTTTTGTTTCTTGACGAAGCATCCCTGAAAAACTTAAAACAGCAATTCAATATTCACCAAAAAAGGTGAATTGAAAGCGGCAAAAAATGCCGTGTATTTTTACGAAAACATAACAATCATTTTTAGACTTTTTGCGCACCCAGTTTTTGTTCTTTGACCAGCATCCCCCGAAATTTTTAAAACAGCAATTCTATAGTAAACCACAGGTAAATTTAAAAAAGGTGCAAAAAAATCCCGGGGTATTATATAAAAACAAAAACAAAACGGGGATTTTTGTTTTTTTGGCGCACCCGCTTTGTTAAAATTGACGCAGCATCCAGTGAAATCTTAAAACAGAAATTTTCAATATTCACCACAGGTGAATTAAAAAGCTGAAAAAAATTTGGCCAGGGATTATAGAAAAAAAAACCCAGTTTACGTTTTTTTGACTTTTTTGCGCACCCAGCTTTGTTATTTAAACCAGCATCCACAAAAATTTAAAACGGGAAAATTCATATTTCACCCAGGTAAATTTGAAAGGTGCAAAAAATCCCGGGTGTATTATACGAAAACTTAACAATCTTTGTTTTTTGACTTTTGCGCACCCAGCTTTGTTCTTTTGACGCACACCCAAACGTAAATTTTAAAAAACAGCAATTCTATAGTCACCACAGAGGGAAAATTGGGAAAGGTCAAAAAATACTGTGTTTTTATACAAAAACAAAACAGATACGGTTTTTTAATTTTTGGGCCCCAGCCCAGATTTGTTGAAAGACCCCTTTGCATTTAAATTAAAATCCGAAATTTTTTTGTTTTTTAAAGGGGGGATTTGAGAATAGCTTGATTTTGCCGTCTTTTAATAAAAAATTTTCAAAAACCCTATTCCATACCTTCTCAAATTTTTTATATTTTCTGAACATGGAGCGAAATGCAGGTGGAAAGGGCGACCCAAAGGGGGGGTTTTAAAACATGGAGGTAGAGGTACGAGAAAGGGGTGTTTCCTTTCCCAGTCCCTGGCGCCCAACACCCATGCCAGCGGATTTAAATTGGCAGGACCGCCCGGGCCTGTCATCGCGGGGGTCGGGCCCTGTAAAATTTTAAGTAATGAACATCTCGCCAATCTGTCCTTCATGGTTAATGCAACCGAAACTACAGTTTTTACCTCCTCTCCCCCCAGTAAAGGGCCCACAAATGCCCGTCATCACACATCACCCCCCCCCTTTCCAAAACAGAAGAAACCCCAAATGCCCAACTCGGTACCCACCACGTGGGATTTTCCTTTTTGGTCTGAAACCTTTCTTTGATGAAAAAATTGGGGTTTTGGGGTAAAAGGCAGGAAAAAAGATCAAGGGGGAATGATTTAACCCGGGCCCCTGACCCCCATTTACTGATGCCATCAAAGAGGTGAAGGAAGCCAGCCCAATCGGCAAAAACCCCGGGGGGCCCCGGCCCAACGCCTTGCAGTGCCCCTTTGTTTTTAGCCCGCAGCTTCTGGATGAAATAAGTCGGGGGGGGGGCCCAACCAAGTCCCCAGGGGTTGATGTGATAAATGATGATAAGCCCCTTGCGGATCCATCCTGGTCTTTTCCACAAAATTTGCTTGCGAGCGCTTAAATAAAGGGGAATGAGGGGGAAGACAAAATGGGTAGTGTAAAATACGGGTCCCGCCAAAAAAAGGGGAAAAGGGGGCAGTCCAAAGCCCCGGCCCTGTTTATGTTTCCGCCAGCCACGGTCAGCGAAAAACCCCGCTCCCCCTTATCCCCGGGCAAAAAAGGCCCAAAGGACCCCCAAAAGCCGGGGCCCCTTTTCTTTGCAAGCCTCGATTCACCCAGCGATGCCCCATAGCCCCCCTTTTGGGCCGAAAAACGCAAAAGGAAGGCAAGAACCTTAATTGGGTTAACCCAAAACCAAAACCAACATGCCCTTTTTTCAAAAGGGCAGCGAATGCATGAAGTTGAAATGGAGGCAACATTTGGGGCCAAAAAAGGGCCCAAGACCAAACCGCGGGCCCCCAAACCACTGTCACACCCTCTGTCTCCGCCTCCTCCGCCACCACCAAGCATTCCTCAGCTGCCCATGCCTCAGGGGTCAGGGACGGGGAAACACCTCCCGCTTCAGAAACCCCCAAACCCAAAAGCCTAAATGCCCGGAAATTTGCCAGGCTTTTGGCCTTGGAAATGTTGCCTTTCCTTTCTGGTGGACCCCAAAAGGGGTTCCGCCAGGGCCATGGCCCTCGCCTGCCCCCAATACCAATGCCGAGCGGGATTTTTTCCAAAAACCCCCTTTCCCTGCCCGGCCGGCCACGTGTCAAAAAAATTTTTTCAAGCGCGCTGCCCTTGAAATTCTTGTGTCGGGAAAAAGGGCCAAACTAAACCACCGCCCAACATGGACTAGAAAAAAGGGCCAAAAGGCCCCGTATGTCTCTGTGACAGCTCACTGGGGTGAGCTGGGTCGTTTCCCTCGGGGGGTGACGGGGGCCTCTCAGGCTCGGCGCCCCGCCTTTAAAAAAACCCCCGGGGAAATTTGGTGCAGGGCTCAACCCCCCAAGGCCCCTCTAGTGGAAATCACGTCCCCCAGAGAAACCCGGGGCCGGTTAAAAATTTAATCGCCTTGGAGACCGTCCCACACACAGGTCAGGAGCTGGGAGGGCCTTCCTCCGAAACCCGAGCCCCGAGCGCTGGCTGGGTGACAAGAAACCTTTGCCAGCAAGGTGGTGTGCGAAAAAGGGCCCAAAATTTTCGGGGGGCCGGCCCTTTTTTAAGGGGTTCCGGGTGGGCCCCCTTGAAAGGCAAAACCCCCCTTGCCGGGGCCCATGACTTTGAACCTTTTTCGCCAGAAATTTCTAAAAGGGGTTTACCCGGGTTTTAAACTGCCTGCTGAAAAAAAGGTTTCGAGGCTGATTTCGCACCCCGGCCATTCCCGCACCCTGTTTCGTCCTGCCTGGCTGCGATGCAGCTTTTCACTGGGCCCCTTCCCCTCAACCGTCTCTTTGGGTTTAAACATGGAAAACTTTGGGAATTCCACCCCCACATTTTTTCCCGGGCGTTTGGGGGGGAGCAGCGCAATGCCATTACGCATTAAAAAAGTGACACAGGGCCCCTGACAAGCAGCGGTGGGGGGACCTGGGGGATTTTTTGACCCAAACTGAGAGGGGAGGCAAAGGGGAAAGAGCCCCTCAACCCTCCTGCCAGTTTTGAAGGGAAAACCCCCAAAATGGTCAGTGCGGCACGATGCCCTTGTCAGCATGACCCCTTTTGGGGATCTTTGTTTCTGGAATTTATCCCTTTGGGCACTCCGAAAAACAGGGCCCGCCCACGACGGAGGGAGGAGCAGACACATAGCCCAAAAACGGAGGGCCCCCTTTTCTCCGTCAAATCCACAATCCCGACAGTTTTTTCAATTTTTATCGGGCTTCATTGGCAGTGGTTCAGGCCAGAGCAGTCAAGGCCGGGACCCCCAGCTCCAGGGGGCATCATTGAGGCAATAAAAGGGGTTGTTTAAGCTGTGCCGGGGGAAGCGGAGGAGGAGGAAAGGGGGAAGGGGAGGAGGATTCCTAGACACCCCCCACGTTTCCCCGCCTTGGAAAAATTGTTGGCGGGAATTTGAGGGGATGAGGAAAGAGTTTTTCTATGCCCCTCAACCCAGAGGCTTGGGAACTCCCAAAGGGTCCATCCCCTCACAAAGAGGGCTTTGGGTGCTCCCCTTTTCCTCCCAAAATGAACCCCCGCCCTTAAGGCCATCAAAAAAAAACATTTACCGGGTGGCCACCCTCGTGGATCCCCCCGGGACAAAAAAAAACTCCCCCACTTTCCTTCCCCCCCACCCAAATAGAGATAAAATTCAGGAAATGGAGGGCCTTACGAAATTTAACAACTGGGTACATCTAGTTGCCCCCTGCTTTACAATTTTTCCCAAATGTTCCCCGGTGGAAAAAACGCCAGGGACGTGACAGCAAATAGATTTCCCAAATAGCCGTAGCGGCAGCCGGCAGCCCGCAGGGAAGGTGGCAGAAGCCCAAAAGGTGACCTCTGGCAATCTTTATTTACCACCCCACCAACGCATGCAAAAGCAGGCCACAGAAACAACACCCAGAGCCCCCCTTAAGATCCCTGGGGCAAAGACCAAACTGGGGTCTAACCCCCATGTTTTGTATGTTTTCCGGACCCAATAGACTTTTGGGTATCCAAAAAGGACAAGGGGCCCCAGCCCGGCTCCCACGCCTAGAGGGGTTGTTTCCCGCCCAGCAGCCAGCATCCCTATCCCGAGCGGGAAACCCTTTAGCACAGCCGGAGGGGTATTACAGAACCCAAAACCCTTCCCGGGTTTTCCACAGAAAAAATGTGGGAAACGTTTGACTTTCATCAAGATGAATCAGGGATGGATCCTGATGATGTTGTGGGGCCCCAAAATTCCGAGGTCACCATTTTTTGCTGGTCTATTCACATTTCCCCTCCAAAAAGAAATGGTCCTCTTGAAAAACCCAAAATTTTTAAAAAGATCATTTCTTACGCAATTTTTTAAATTTTCAATTTCCCCAAAAAGTTTTAAATTTTGGGTGGGTTTTTGGGTGTAGGAGACAAAAAAACAAACCCAAAGGTTTTATGACAAAACCATATTAAATTTAACCCCACTTCATCTTTTTGAATTTTTTACAAAAATCAATGGGGTTTTTTGGGGGCATGTTGCCTCACAATTTTTTAACATGACTGAAGAAAATCATAAATTTTAATTTTTTGGGGGCCCCCTGTTGCCCGTGAGATACAGCAATAATCCGGTCCTTTTGGGAAAAGAAATGTGGGTTTTTAAAAATGGCATTTTCTCCTTCCAATTTTTAACAGGGCGGGGGAAAAATCATTTTTATAATTTTTTGGGTCATGCTGCTTTGGAAAAAAAGCAATACTACAGGCCAAATTTTTAAAAAATTAAATTTTTTAATAGACATTTGTTTTTCACAATTGTGAAAAGTGGCCATTGGGGCAGGTTTTTTAATTTTGGGGGGCTTTTTTCTGTGACAAGCACTATACTACAGGGCCTAAAAATAAAAAATGGGTTGTTTCTAACAGCATTTTGGGGGCTTCACAATGGGCAAATGGCCCCAAGGGTTTGGTGGCCCGTCCCGAAAAAAGGAATAGGTAGGGCACCCGTTAAAGGACACATATTTCAAAATGACTTGTTTTTTTTTAAAAATCTTTAACATAGCTATCAATCCCCCTTTTTTGAGACAACCCATTTAATACAATTAAAAAAGAGAAACAAAGACAAGGGGGGGGTTCCCCTCGTAAATTTTTAAAAATTTTTGTTTTTCAAAAATTAAAGTTTCTAAAAAACTTGCATGACAAAATACTGTTTAAAAAAAATTTCCCCTGAATTGTACACGGGAGGTACAGGAAAACTTAACCCGAGTTTGCTTATCAAAGGACAGGGGTATGGACACGGGCAGAGGGCAAAGTAAAAGAGACCCCTTTCCCCCCACAAAAGTTGAGTAAAATGAGGGAAAAAGGGTTTCCAAGATAAAGGGGACCTGGGTGTAACAGGGGCGTTTAACCCCCAGTATTTTCCAAATGAAGCTCAATTGGTCCACACTCATTTCGGAAAAGGGGGGAAACGCTACCCAGGGTTTTTACTTGTACTGGGGGAAGGGTTTAATTTTTCCAAAACTTCCGCTTCCGCACTCTGCTTCAGCACGACAGTTTTTGTTGCTTTCCCCCCACAGGGGCATTTTTTAAACCCGCGTGTCAAAAGATGACGGGCCCAGCCTGGGCTCCCCACCGCACCCACTGTAAAACCCGGGCCCCGGGTCATCGTGGGCCCCGGACAGGATAGTCCAAAAGTCCAGTGAAACCCAAAATGGTGGGTTTAAAGACTCCTTTTTTCGGGGACTTTTTAAATGTGGGGGTCATTCAGGTTTGGGGGCCCTTTCGGGGGCCCAGGACAAGGGATAGTCAATGTCCAGTGAAACTAAAATGGGGGTTGAAAAAATCCTTTTTCCCCGGGAAATTTTTAAAATGTGGGGTCAAGCCCGGGTTTTTGGGGCCCTGCTGGGGGCCCCCAAAAGGGGATAGTCAAAATTTCCTTTTAACAAAAAAGGTGGGTTTAAAGACTCCTTTTTTTTTCCCGGGACTTTTTAAAACTGGGGGGGCATTTCAGGTTTTTGGGGGTCATGCTGTGTTCCCGGACATGGAAATTTTTAAAAAATGTTCCAGTTTTTAGTTTTAAAAATGATGGTTTTAAAAACTACGCCTTTTTGGCACTTTTTAATTTTGTGGGTTTATCAGGTTTTTAAAGGGGCTGGGTGTGGTACAAGACAGGGATAGTGAAAGGTTTGTTTTTTTTTTTTCTGTGGGTTTTATAACCTAAGTGTGTTGCCCCAAGATGTAAGCACGTATTTCCTTTTGACTGTTGTGGGTTTAATTTTCCCCCCGCTTCTCCAGGGCCCCGTTTTTTGGGGGGAAAATGAAAAAAGGGGGTTGTTGCCTCCCATAGACTTTTAAAGGGGGTCATCGCTCATAAACGCCCGCTCACTATCGAAAAACCTTAAAACCCATGGGGCCGACTATCGAACTATCCCCCGAAAGTCGATAGCCAAAAGTAAAAGGGTTTAACACTACTTGTTTTGACTAGACCTGAGCACATTTTGGGGAAAGGGGGAAAAGGGGATGTTTGCCTGCTGGTCCAAAGATATTTCCCTTCAAACATATTTATACATGCCCCTTTTTAAACACATTGAAAGCTAAAAAGGACAAAAATTTGGGATGAAATGTCTTTAAAATACATAAAAAGCAATCCCAAAGAGTGGGCAGGAAAGGAAAGATGTTTAAAATTTTAAAGCAGAATGCAGAGGACAGAAATGTATCCTCTGCATTTTAACTTTAGAGAGTAGTTTATTCCATGATTTCCGCTGTCCGCAGCCCTTGACCTTTACGTTCCCTTTAAGCAAGCAAATACATTTATGGCAAACACCCTTACACAACAGTTATGGAAATGTCACCAACCCCCCATCCTTCCAGACAAAGAAAACACGAGATGCCATTATTGGAGATACACTATAAATCCAAAGAGCACATTAATTAGATTTTTTAATTAAAGAACAAATGTAATCTATTAGGTCATTTAGTAGCTTTCAACTTTGTATCAGATAGTGATAAACATTTTTCTTATTTATGATCAGGAAGTTTTATTTTTTAAAGTATTTAGTTATTTAATTAGTTTCTTTGCCATTTTTCTGTATTATGTGAGGCTTTATTTTCAATTACTTTTCACATTAGTTTTTTATTTTTATTCTTCAGGAAAAATTTGAAACTAAAAAAGATGTTTTTCAAGTTTTTTCTATTTTTATAATAACAGAGGACTATCAGTGTTTTTATTTATTATATTTTTTATTTGTATTGTCTTTATTTATCTTTTAAGTATTTTACATTCTGATCCCCCATCAAGAGGCACACAATAAAAAAAGTTTTGGGGGCTGATTTCAACTGCAACTGGGGCTTACATGTACGCCCCGGTTACAGGGGGAATTCAGTCCCCAACAGTTACTGAGAAGTTTAATGGGGTCTATTAAGAAAGAGGAACTTTTGCAGTTACCAAGCCCAAGCGATCAAATGATTTTTGGGGACAGAAGCATTATCTCTGAAGACTGCCTGCTAAGCTGTATGCATGGGAATAATATAGCAACGTGTATACAGCAAATGGGAAGGAAGGGATGGTGATATCCATGCAGCTGCTAATGTTGCAAGCACATTTAGTAGCATCCTTGCAGAGACACTTATTGACTGCCAGATGTTCTATGTTGCTTGTCAGTCTGCAGGTAGTTCAGTTTATTAATTCTCTGAAGTGGGTGTTTGAGGGAGTAGTGAGGGAAATATTGTGGAGGGCGATGAGAAGAAAGCAAACCTATTCAACAATTTTTTCTCCACTACCGAGGAAGATGACCTTCCTGTTGATGAGCAGAGGGATGAGGTAAACTCCACCTTAAATGTTTCTTGTCTAACCCCGGAAGAAGTGCACCTCCGTCTTAAGAAAATTAAAATAGACAAATCCCCAGGTCCTGATGGCATACACCTCCATGCCCTAAGGGAGTCAAGTAATGTCATAGACAGGCCCCTATTCTTAATTTTTATGGACTGTCTAATAACGGGGTATGTCCAAAAGGATTCATGCATAGCAAATGTGGTGCCAATATTCAAAGAAGGGTCAAGCTATTGGCTGGTAAGTTTGACCTCTGTTGTCGGTAAAATGTTTGAAGGTTTGCTAAGAGATGCTATCCTGGAGTATCTCACTGAAAATAAATGTATAATGCCTTTCAAGCATGGGTTTATGAAAAATTGGTCCTGTCAAACTAATCTCATCAGCTTCTGTGAGGAATTTAGTTCTAGACTGGATCGGGGTGAGACATTGGATGTCATATATTTTGATTTCTCTAAAGCATTTGATACTTTGCCACATAAAAGGTTGGTAAGTAAAATGAGAATGCTTGGACTGGGGAAAATGTTTGCAAGTGGGTAAGCAACTGGCTCAGTCATAGAAAACAAAGAGTGGTGATTAACGGTACATACTCAGACTGGATCCCTGTTACTAGTGGGGTACCACAGGGCTCAGTATTGGGCCCTATCCTCTTTAATATTTTCATTATTGATCTTACACATGAATTGCACAGTAGAATATTGATCTTTGAAGATGATACTAAGCTCTGTAAAGTAATTGACACAATAGAGAATAATGTTTTATTACAAAGGGATCTGGATAAGTTGGAGGCCTGGGAAGAGAAATGGCAGATGAGGTTTAACACAGATAAATGCAAGGTTATGCACATGGGGAGGAAATATCCATTACATAATTATATGTTAAGGGAAAAATGCTGTGTAAAATTGACATGGAGAAGGTTTTGGGAATCCTGGTGGACAGTACATTTAATTGTATCAGCCAGTGTCCAGCAGCAAAGGCAAATAGGATTATGGGGTGTATTAAAAGGGGCATATATACACATGATGAGAACATTTTTCTCCAATTATACAAGTCACTGGTTAGACCACACATGGAATATTGTGTACAGTTTTGGGCACCAGTGCACAGGAAAGATATTGTAGAGCTTGAACAGGTACAAAGGTGGGCGACAAAAATAATAAAAGGACTGGGAGGACTGAAATACCCAGAAAGATTAACAAGATTAGGTATATTTAGTTTAGAGAAAAGACAGCTTCAGGAGGACACAATAAATATGTTTAAATATATTAAAGGTCAATAGGTCTCTCCCAAGATTTATTTATACCCAGGACTTTATCCAGAACAAGGGGGCATCCTCTACATCTTGAGGATATTAAGTTTCTACATAAACATGGAAAGGGATTTTTTACTATTAGAGTAGTGAGACTGTGGAACTATCTGCCAGAGGAAATTGTCATGGTGAATTCAGTGGTCAGGATGCATTTCTAGAGTGAAATAATATATCAAGTTATAGTGACTAGGATTCTGGAGAAGGGGCGTTGATTCAGGGATTTATTCTGATTGCCAGATTGGAATCGGGAAGAAAGTTTTCCCCATAAATGAGCACAATTGGCTTCTACCTCATGGGGGGTTTTGCATTCCTCTTGATCAACACTTTATCAAAATAGGTTGAACTGGATGTAAGTATGTAACTATGTAACTTAACTCTGGTCCCCTCTCCCTGACCATTGCAGATGGTGTCTTTGTAGACAAAGTCCTTTTTTCTCTGTACCGGTCTGTCACTCTTTTATCTGATGTGCATTATACTTATTATTATCTTCTGTGTCTAAAGGTCTGGAATTAAAGGCTCTAAATAATAATAATAATAGTAATAAAAATAGTAGTAATAACACTAATAATAATTTGTAATGATTTGTAATGAGAAAGAGCAGGAATTAAAGGGCTTGTCTCACTACATTGATTAGTCACGTTTTCTTGGTTTCATTTTGAATTCAGGGGCATGTTTACTGGCTTCTACTAGGCTGCAGTAGAAGCCAGGTCTGTAGCTATAGCAACCAGTGCTGGCAGCCTATCAGGAGAGATCGATCAGCTGTAGCTATAGCAACCTGTGGAGCTGATGCAGCCCATACAAGAGGGGATATCTAGGAATAGGTAGGACACTGTTAATGGACACATATTGCAAAGTGACTTGTTTTTGCAAGATCTTTAACATAAAAAGCAATCCTTGTAGTGAGACAAACCCTTTAACACTGATAGCAGGGCATGAATTTTCTCACATTTGTAGTGGTGCATGCCTGTGGTCAATTGTAGTCAATGGCAAGGTATACAAGCTTTAATGAGCTTCCACTTTCCTGTCAAGTTCTAAAAATCATAAATTCTCTTTAAGCAATTACTTTGATTTTACCACACCTTGACGAGTCTCATGATCCTCATGAGCCACTCTCAACTGAAGTTTTTGAGGTATTTCAAGGCGATTGTTAAGCAGTAGTAAATTTGAGTCTGACACAGAGATTTAATGTCTCACATTAAAGAAAGCCATGTATGCTGTTTGTCCAGGTGGATGAAGGTGAGGCTCAGCAGTGAAAGTACTCTATTTCTTAGACCACACAGTTTTGAAAAATCACTAAAGTTGTGAATCAGAATTCACCACTTATTTTATTTCCTTAAATTGTGGTGAAGAATATCTCAACATATATATCAAAAATAACGTGCAGGCTAATCCTTAGTTTTCTTCATACTATTTGTTATCAAAGTATTTCATAAAAATTTTGAAGACAGTCACATGTCTGTCTTGTCTGTAGGTGTATGTCACATTCTACATTTATTGACTGTGCCTAAAAGAGTCATACACATTTCAAATGTACTACAAAACTTTGTGATATGATTGGTCATTTCTTGAGTGATGATGGAGATATGTTAGGAATAGGTGTGGTATAGAAGTGTAAAAAATTAAATAATATTTGTCCTGCAAATGATGAAGATAACTAGTGATCAAATGGCCAATCTATGTGAACATAATAATTCTTAAAACAAACACTTATTCAAAACAATAGAGTCATTTTATCAAAACAGAATTAAATAGTATCCAAGAAACAATGCCCAGCAGTAATAATCAAAGTGTGCAAGTGGTTTCGCCACATAATATCCAAATGATTGTGGCAAAGTAGAAAAAAAGTGTTGTTTAGCTAATTGCATCACACAGCTGAAGTAACAGAGCTTTAGGCCGTGTTCACACGGCTTATTCCCGACGGATTTGTGAGCCGGATTGCGCTCACAAATCCGCCGTGAATAAGGGGCAGGGCGGGGGCGGGGCCGGAGCGCGCCGTAAATAATGTGCATGTCACTTTCTCCCCCCGCGGCGGATTCGCCGAGTGGGGAGGAGCGACGGAATCCACTGTTCTCTATGAGAGCAGTGGATTACCGTAATTACTCCGACGGATTGGCGCCGTACTGCAGCGCAAATCCGGCGCGCAGTACGGCGCCAATCCGCGGCAAAATAAGCCGTGTGAACGAGGCCTTATAGGGATTAAAAAGTAGAGACCTATAATAAAGTGGCAAATTATATACAAACAAATGCATGATTTAAATGGCCGTTTGAGATTACTGAAGTATTTGAAGTATTTTCAAAAACCTTTAATGGTCTCTGTCATAAGAAACTAAAAATCTTTCTTCTGATATCACATTATACAGCAGTTGTTTAAACAGCCACAAAAACACAGTATAGAAATTCATGAAGACAGGGGTGACTAGCCTACTAGAACACTGAGGGATTGTGATGTGAGCCCAAATAATAGTTCCTAAAGTTCAATAGGAAGACAACCATTTTTTAAACCGATCACTTGCCACTAGAGTCTATTTTTATTGGTTATTTCACAAATAACATATTAGACCAGGCATCCTCAAACTGCGGCCCTCCAGCTGCTGGGAAACTACAACTCCCATCATGACATTTTATTAATCTATAACAGTGGAATGATGAGAGTTGTAGTTTCCCAACAGCTGGAGGGCCGCAGTTTGAGGATGCCTGTATTAGACATATACTAATAAAATTATTGTGCTAGTAATATTGGACATACAAGTATTTTGTATAGGGGATGATGGGCCAAGTAACCCCAGTCTGAAAATGTGTATGGAAATGTAACATACAAAGTGGGAGAGACATGATTAAAGATGTAATCCGATTCTTTAGTATTGATAATATTAATTATTTTATTGTAATCTTTAGAAAAGGCTATCACTGGGGGGGGTGGGGGCGTGTCCGGACGTTGCACAAGATGGCCGCAGCTTAGTAGAGCTCTGCAGACCACCTGCTACAAATTGGGGCTACACAGCTGAAAACCTGAGCCTGCTGACTGATTCTAAGGGCTTCGGCGGCGGGACATTGTTAGGGAGCACAGAGAGGATATTTATATCCCTGGACTACCGGGTGAGCGGAGGCAATTCCTGGAATCCTCTGCCGGTTGCTTGGGAGCGTTGGACTGGGGAGGGTAGGGAGCGGCCATTCGGGTGGAGGAGGAAGAAGGGCTCACACAGGGCAGCAGACGCGAGGAGGGAAGACAGCTTAAGGCGGGAGGGAGAGGACTAGTGCTCCGGACCGTAAGGAGGACCAGTTTGAGGTACATTTCTGGAGGCCTGAACGCGGGTACGATATCTGCAGCACGACTCAGCGACGCAAGAGTTCCCTGCCTTGCTCGACTGATTGGGACTGCCGCAGAGAGAGATGGGGAGGATTCGCAGGGCAGCAGACAGGGGGAGCTGTGAGTAGCCATCTGGCGTGGGAGAGCCTGTAAAGTCTCATACTGGTGGGGCCTGAGCTGGTAGTCAATAGACATTGCCACTGCATGCATCAGGAGCTGATGGAGCCATTGATCTGCGTTCTAGTAGTCATCCACGTGAGACGGCGGCCATCTTGGGCACTTCTGCTTTCTCAACAGGGTTTAATCTGGCTAAGGCGAGTGGAGTGGGATCGGGGCTCACAGCTTAAAAGGTGCCTGGGTACACTAAAACACTGAAAAAACGCAGTATTGTTTCACTTTGGGGCCGCTCTTAAATGCATTAAAGTCACCAAGTGCACAATAGTGGAGTTTTGGCCTTGGAGGACCAGTTCCCCTTATTCTCTATAGTGCAAACTGCAGACTCTGTGACACATTCTAATGATCTCCCTCGGAGCAAAGGGACCATAGCAACACCGGTTACTTCTTTTTTACTGTGGAACCGCTTAACCCAGGAATAATCAATCACTACAGAGTACCTATCTCTCGGCGGCTCTGTTCCCGGACCCAGCTACGGACAACTGAGCTCGCCCACCGAGCCCTGATACGCTGTGAGCTTCTCTGGCTCTCACCGGGCTAATGCAATCTAACCAACCTAAATCACAACGGGACTCAGGGGCCTCTAAAAAGTCCGGGGAACACCTCTGCGCTATAAGGTCACACCTGGTCCGGCACCAGGAGCGGACGTAATGGCTGAAAAACACTCGTACCAGTCCAAGTCACGACCAACCATCAGATAGTTGGTTATGCCGCATCTTTTCTGAATCATTGCTCGGATCTGCAAGAGCGTGAATTTGCTCCTTTCTACTATACAATGCAGGATTGAATATCTACACTGTTAATCTGGACCACTAAAAATTATTTCAAGGCATTGGTGTTGGAATTAAAAGAGACATTTGCAGAAATGAAAACAGACCTCAAAAGTATAGCAACGAGAGTCGATAATCTGGAAACAGCACATGATGAAACCAGAGAGTTTGGGGGTTTTTTGTTTTTTGATTCTTTGTAAACACACACCTCCCCAGACTTATGTCCTGCGTGAGTATTGGCAAGCACCTAGAAGACCTGGAATAAATAGAGGGAGGCATAATAACCTCAGACTTGATGGTCTCCTGTAGCCTAGGATTCGAAACCTGAGAAGCACCCTCACGTGAGATCTTCCAATCATTACTGGAGAACCTTCGTCGCACAGCATTACATTCGAAAGGGCTCACAGGGCCTTACGACCAAAAAGCACCGCAAATTCCGCGAGAGATGTGATCTGTTGCCTGCACGACTCCGAGTTAAAGGAGCGGATTATGTCATGCGCTAGATCTAAAGGTCCTTTTGAATACCAAGGCGCCCATGTTCAATTGTTTCAAGACTTATCATGGATCACCCTGCAACAAAGCGGAGTTGCTTTAAACTTCTTCTTGCTGAGTTAAAGAAAAAAGGGATTAAATACAAATGGGGCTTCCCCTTTATGTTGCTGGCATCTAGAGATGGTTGTTCATCAGTGCTAAAAGTGTACAAGGACTTACCGCACTTCTGCTCGTCACTGGACATCCCGACACCGGAGATGCAAGACGGGGGATCTGAGCTGCCCCGCCTGCACCCCGGCCCACTGGGGCCAAAAAGGTTCGGGGACCCCGAGGGACTTCCCCGCTGACTGGAGTTCTTTTCCCCCCGAGTTACATCTCCCCCAAAAAACTTGCTTTACGGTTTTACTTTCTTGCCATTGAAAGAAAACTTGCCTTATTGGCAGTAGCAGCCCCAAACACTTATGATTATTTTTCCATCCCACCCTCTGCTCTTCCTTCTACCCTGTTTTCCCTCCTTTTTTTTTTTCTACCCTTTCCTACCTCCTTTTTTTTTTTTATTTTTACTCCTTTCCCATTTTTTTTTTCTCCCCCCCTCTATATGATACTGAAGAGGTCGGTCGTGCGTAGTCCTGGCCTTCTCTGCTCTTGCTCATTTTTCATCGGTGGCTCAGACAGAGGTAGTGGTCTACGTCTATACTGATTGAGTGGTTGACACTATTTCCCCCACTGGGGGCCCTTTAATTTGGTTTTAAAGACTTAGTTGACAGTGTGACCAGGTCAGGGGCCAAGGGGAAAAAATATTCTTGGAGTAGTTCCCCCCCTTTTTTGTACTACCTATCTGCCCTAACTGTCCCCAACACGGTCACCATATTTCCCCCCTACTTTTTTTTGCTAGGGGAGCGGTGTTTATAGTGTGTTCATATTATTATGTTTTCCCCTTGCATTTTGTTTGCTGTTTTTTCCCCCCCCCCTTTTTTTGTCTTGTTTGGATGGCACCAGTCGACGATCTGGGATCTAGGTATAATTTGCTGAAAAGTATGGTCAATTTTTTTGTTATGATGGCTAATTTATGTCTCTGAATGTAAAGGGTATTAAACTCCATTTTAAAAGGGGTTGCTTCTGTCTGAAAATGCGCGCAGCTCAGGGGAAAATTTTGTTTTTCAAGAACGCATTGCAATTTTTTCTTCGCCGAATCAATACCCCCTTTCTTTGGGAAAGGCGGCCCTTTCCAGGGCGCTGAAACCTTGATTCTAAACCGCGGCAAAATTCGTTGAAAAAACACTATGTCTCAATGATCTCCCTCCCAAATGGCACTAACAGGGGTGTCCTTTTGTCATTGATTTTTTTTTTATGTGTGGATTTCTTACCTCCGCTTTCCGATTAACCCCCAGCATCCATGGGGTTTTCTGTGGGAGAGGGAAAAATTTAAAATTGCTCTCTTCGCGGATGATTTTACTGACAAAACATACCCATATATCCCCTTTTAACCTACATAGATTGCTTAGTGAGTTTTGCACCATTAGGTATAAAATTAACACTGCAAAAACAGAAGCGCTACCAATAAAAAATGCCCAAACAGATGGGAAATTCTTGTGGACAACTCCCCTATAATTTTGGAAATCTCATATATCAATATTTGGGAGTACATTTAAAAAGTTACGCGTCCTTAATAGACTAATTCCCTGTGTTTTTCCAGAAATTAGA
>JAODAL010066611.1:0-17681 GCA_025379985.1 Phyllomedusa bahiana | reverse complement strand
CTACCCGTGTTTACTGTGTTTTTTCTTATATCCAGTTTTAACGTTTTTAACAATTTGTGCTACAGTAGCTCTTCTTTGGGATTGGAACAGCTAAGCTAGTCTTCGTCCTCAATTGCATCTGTTATTCTTGAACCACTATTTAAAAGGAAGGGAGGGAATACTTCACAAGACTTGCTGTTTAAAAGATACTTTGACACAGTCCCTCACCTCCTGTCTCTTTCCCCCTCCTTGTAGATTGTAAGCCCTCGCGGGTAGGGTCCTCTCTCCATCTGTCGTGCCAATTGTCATTGTTCACTTATCTTTGTACTCGTTTGACTTATGTAACGTATGTAACCCCCTCGACTGTACAGCGCCCTGGAATCAATGGCGCTTTAAAATAAATAATAATAATAATAATAATAATAATAATAATAATAATAATAATAATAATATCCAACCCCTTGATAGGTGCCATTGTAATGAGATAATCAATGTTATTCACACCACTTGTCAGCGATTTAATGCTGTGGTTGACGGGTGTATGGGTCAGCAGGATGGCAGGAGCTTGCAACTTATGTATATGTAGAACTCTGTGCTACAACTAAAAATCTGTTTATTTAGCCAAAATATAGCATATGTTCTCTTAACTGACACATGGCTGCAAGAGAGGGCAACAGAAACATGCTGACAGGTTCCCTTTAAGCCTTAACTGAGGTGCTAACAGCTTGGGCCTTCCTTCAGGAGATGAAATGATGAAACGATACTGGATTTCACAGCCAGGTCTTTTTACACAATAACAAAATTCTCTATAGGAAAGGGAAGATAGCTCAAAACAAACATTTCATTCTAAGGTCTATTTTCTGTGAATGATAAGTGACACAATAGATACTACAATTGTATTGCGCGTTCACTGAACAAAAACAACTGTGACAAAAGCCTCCCTCACCTCTATAAAAGTTTTTCTGAAGTGAGATGTTCTACTTTCATTCCAGTTCTCTGGGGAGCTTTTCTTAACCTATTGATTACTTTAAATAAGAACATCCATAGTGTATTGATTGCTGTCTTCTCACTGTGCCCAGTCACAACAGGTGATATTTGAAGTGCTTCATCATCATAATGAGAATAAACTGCCTAATTGACATCACCTCTGTGGTTGTTCAATGTTTTTGATTGTACAAAAAGAAAAAAATGTGCAATCTTTACAGGTTTTCTATGGACAGCTCAAAATTTAAAGGACTACTGTACTTTATACATCTAGAACCTCTCACTGATTAGCAAAATGCATAGTTTTTGTATAGTATGTATAGCTAAATATTTATTCTCTGGTCCTTAATCTTTTTAAAACATTTCCTAGTTGTTTAAGTATTTTTTTAAATGTTCCCACCCTCCTAGCAGTATCCAATGGTTGCAGCTGCTTGTAACACATGTATATACTTTCCTCACCTGTTTCCATGGTACAGAGAGGAAATGATTATTTTTCCAACCTTATATCAGGTAATTTGTAAACCCTCTTTCTCTTACTGAATAAGAGGGCTAAATAATATAAAAATATAGTTATATACCTAAAATTTTAAATAACAATGATGGTAATAATAATGATCAAATGGTAAAGACAGGCATCACGTTATTCCTTATATTGAGCCAGAAATTATCTTTTTACTTTTTTCCCCAATTGAAAGTATTGATTTTTCGTTCAGTGTCAATTTATCCTCTGCTTACTTCTGAACAATCTCTTGTTTCGATCACATAGCAAATAGGAAAATTGAGGTTCAAGAAAAGCACCTGTACTGCTTGTTTTAGCTTGTTTTAGAAGTACAATTTAAATGGAACTGAAGAAAACAACTCCAGGACTCATGCAGATTATCATATTATGGCTTTACTGCACAGTACCTTCATATGTGTCTGAACTCATAAGTAGCCTTAGGCCACACAACAGCTGCACATAACTGTAGTATGGTTCATTGAACTCTGCGTATACAGAGTTATTCCCACCTAGGGACAATGCTATCTATGACCACATAGTGCCTGATGTAGCCTGTAAAGAAGATCATGGAAGCCCTGTGTCTTTGTATTAGTGTCTCTATGCATGAGCCCCAAGGGTATGGTCACACAGCGTTTGTTAAATACGTTTTTGGGTACGTTTTACGTACCGAAAAACTGCCCCCAAAATGTATTTAACAATGATCAAGTGTGATTACATTGATTTCCATGTAAAATACATATCGTTCAGACAGTATGTTTTTTACATATACGTTTTTGCATTGCGTGAAACGGATGTGTTCAAAGAATTGACATGTCAAATCCTGATCAGTTTTACTCAAGTTTTATTGAAAGGATACGTTTTTGCAGTCCAGAAAACGCATCCAAGAACATACCACGCTTTGTGGTACGATTTGGATGCGTTTGACGCAATACATTTTACTTATTGCAAAAAAGTATCCTAGACATCATGTAAATATACCCTTAACGTGAAAAAATCCTCTAATATCTCATGTGTTATTTACAAACATTTTTGAATTTTTTTTTTTCATTATAGCACATTGTTTTTATAAATTTTTTATATTCCTGTGAAACGAATAAACTTCAATCCCTAAAGTATGTCAAAGTTTGAAAAAAAAATGCTCTAAAGAGAAAAAAAATGGCAAAAGAGGAACTGTACTGTTTGTATTGTAACTCTTTGGATACTTGTGGAAAACATCTGGCTCAGAGAGTTTTTTGGTACAAAATCAGCAAAAAGTACCAAGAAAAAATATAGCAAAAACTTTTTTGCTGATGTAGTTTTTGATCTAGTTTTTTGTAGCCAAACACATAGGTGGATCAAAAAGAAAGACATTTGTAGTGCCTTACATTTGTAGGGATTAGGGTGCTTTCACTCGGTGCATTTTTGGTGCGTTTTTGATTCATTTTCTGAGGCATTTTTTGTGCAGAAAGGCACAGCAATAAATGCTATATATTTCTGCACAAAAACGCATAAAAAAAAGCATCAAAAATACACCAAAAACGTACCATGTGAAAGCACCCTTACGATTAGTCTTAGTTTTTCTTCCACTTCTGGCTTTATACTTTAAACAGTAATTTAAAAAAACTACATCAATAACAGTGCGTGAATCCAATTTTAGGCCAGTATCATATTATCCTGTGAATTTTGGTCATTAAAGGGCTTGGAAAAATATTTTCTTAACAATGTCTCTCCTAAAGTTAGGTACTGTAGTAATGTATTTTCATAAACTTTCAGTGAACTTACTGCAGTTCTACATCAAATGTTTGCTGACAGGATGCTCTATTGTTTTATGTGTTTCAACAGACAGGAAACATTTCTGTTTTGAGACAAGTAGATCAGGCATCCAAAGGGCTTTAGTTTTTTCAAGGTTGCCTTCGAAGCTACCTCCTTTTGGTCCTGCCTCCCAAAGGAGATTAAATATGCTTCTAACTCTGAAGAGAGGCAAAACCAGAACAGCAATGTATTTGGTAATAGTCATTATTTACCTTTGCCTACATATTAACCCTTTCTTGACATTGTGTGTACTAGCGGGAAGTGCCCTCCTGCAAATGGATGTACCGATGCGTCCTGCACATCATGCGGGGCACCCGCATGATCATGACATGGGTCCTGCGGTATATCACTGCTGGAATCATGCCACATCACCCTCGGCCGGAGTGAGCTCCAGTCGTGGGTGATTAACCCTTAGCTGTTGTGAACTATCACGATCGCTGCAGCTAAGGCACAGACAGAAGGAGGGAGCTCCTTCTGCCTGCTATCGGTGCAGCAGAGAGTATTTGGGCTGTCTGGGACATCACCATGCCTCGCTATGCATTGTGAGCATTGCTGGGCATGGTGAGTGATAGATGCCATAGAGAACAGTAAAGAGGAGTTCTGCTCTGTACTGATCTGTATCATATCAGTGATTTGAAAGTAAAACACAAACACAAAAAAAATAAAATAGAAAATCATACAAAGCCCTTTCCCCTTTACAAATGCAAATTGCCTCAAAAAATATAAAAAATAAATAAAGTAATCGTATTTGGCATCACCGTGTTCGTAAAGACCTACCCTATAAATCTGTCATGTTAAGGCATAACTGCATTCCACCCCATGTTCAGGTCAAAAGCTACAAAAAGCATGGATATTTGTGTGCCAAAAATGCACAAAACACCTCTAGAAGAGATATTTGAGGGGTGTTGAATCCAAAATGGGGCAACTTCTGGAAGGTTTCACATGTTCTGGTACTTTGCAGGCTTTGCAAATGAGACATGGCACATACCAAAATCTGCGTTCCAAAAGCCAAATAGCACTCCCTCTCTTATATGTCTTGTCATTCACCCAAACAGTAAAAATTAAACATTTTCAGCTAAAATTGCAGATTGTTGGAAAAAAAAAATTGCATTTTCACAGCCTAAAGCTAAAAAGATTTGTGAAAACAGTTTTGTGGGGCCAATATATAAACTACACCCCTGGATATATTCCTTCAGTGGTGTAGTTTCCAATTTCAGGTCTTTTTAAGGGTGTTTATTAAGTTTTAGCACCTTATGGTGTCCGCAAACCTGTAATGCCGCCTAAATAAAATTGCATTGAAAATGAGACCCCCAAAGTCCGGTCCAGGGGGTGGTACCCCGAGCTTGTGCTTGACCCAAAATAGCACACTATACCCACAATGGGATGTCTCTAAAATGGCAAAACTGGGGAATCATAATAAGTTGAATTTCCCTGGTCATATATACTGTGTTCCTGTGAATAATGGCTAAAAACAGAAAATCTGTAAAAAAAAAAAAATTTCTGTGAAATACCTAAAGGTTTAAAAAAACTTCCTAAACATTGTTTAAATACTTTAAGGGGTGTAGTTTCTTGATGGACCCATTATGTGGGTTTTTCTAACTATCAGTCCCCAAAGCAGGTCAGAAAGGGGACTGATCCCTTAAAAAAATATACATTGCATATTTTCTTGACAATATGAAAAATGACTACTAAATATCTAAGTCCCCTAATGTCATAAAAAAAAAAAAAATTGTAAAAAAACTTTTTTTTTTTTTACATAAACATTGATTTCTACTAGTGTTCTTCACCATTGGGGGAGGGGGAAGTCATTTCTATGTGTCTATACAATGCAATAGAGCGTACCAATATGACCAATAAAATTAAAAACATGGCGGCAATGGAAGCCTGACGGGCTTCCAAGCTGCCATTTTAAAAATGTTGGAGCCCACCGACCTCCTGCGAGCCCCATGACGGATGAGGAAAAACAGTGCGCAGCAGTCTCTCATTCTTTAGCATTGTGGCCAGTTTGCTTTTGGCGTCTAACATATAGAATGGGCCAGTCCACCTGTACTGTAATGGGAAAGGTGTTCAGCTGCTTTAAAAGCAGAACCACCCGCTAAAAGGGGCCTCTTACCGATGTTATGACATACTCATACAGCAAATGTCGGTAAGTGGTTAAAGGGGTGTGAGATGTGTAAAACTGGCAAAAAAGTTACATATATTTTTACACCAGAAAACATGCATCAATGGATTAATTCCCTCTTGGGTACTTGCAGCCTCAACTAAGGGGATCTTATAGCTTAATGATGTATACAGCTCCTTTTCAGTAGGGTAGCAAGAGAATCCTGGGAGGTGTTGTGGCAATCCGCCTGGCAGGCACTGTTGGCAGGTTGGCATAAGTACTTCTCAACTCTCCCATACACCCATAAAAGTTGACAAGTCTTCGCAGTGCTTGTGCACACACTGAAGGCAGCAGGAGTCAGCTGTAAAATACAACCAGGTATAGCTCCAATCCTGGAAATTTAACTCCCTAGATGCCATGGTCAGTAGAGTCTGCAGCATCTAGGTGGTTGACAGAGATATGGGTTTCCCATTATCTCCCATGAAAACCACTGCAACACAATCACAGGGTGCTGATGGTTGCCATGGCCAGAGGCCAAATAATGACTTCCAGGTCTGCCATGAACAGAAGCATATAACAATCTAATAGGCTGTCTGTCACAGGTACAGTAGAATACATTGCAACTCAGTGATGTATTGCTATGTGTCCCTAAAGTGATTAAACAATTGCATAGCCGAGTCCCATATTGGGACTATAAAAAATTATGAAGGAATAAATATAAAATATTTAAACAAAGAAAAAAACCAAACGCAAAACCTCTGATTTCTCAATAAAAAAAATACTTTATAAATAAAAAAGAACACATAATAAGCATTGCTACATCCATAACAATCCAATCTATCAAATTGTTGTGTTAAAAGTAATGAAAAACATGGTACCTATTAAAATGTCAACTTATCCCACAAAGATAAGCTTACACAGCCTCATCAACAAAAACATGCATGGCTCTTAGAATATTGTGACTTCATGACTACATGTTAAATGGAAAAACGCTGGGTAAAAGTGACATGGAGAAAGACTTGGGAAATCTGGTGGCAGTTAAACTTAATTGTAGCAGCAATGTCAGACAGCAGCTGCAAGGCAATAGGATCATGGGTGTATTAAAAGGGGCATAGATGCACATGATGAGAACATTATTCTCCCATTATACAAGTCATGGTTAGACCACACATGGAATTTTTGTGTACAGTTTTGGGGACCAGTGCACAGGAAAGGCCCTTGTGAGTTGAACAGGTTCAAAGGCAGGCAACAAAAATAATAAAAGGACTGGGTGGACTACAATACCCAGAAAGATTAGCAAGATTAGGGTTATTTAGTTTATAGAAAAGACGGCTTTGGGTGGACATAAAAAATATGTTTAAATACATCAAAGGTCAATATAGAGATCTCTCCCAAGATTTATTTATACCCAGGACTGTATCTAGAACAAGGGGGCATCCGCTACGTCTTGAGGAATGAAAGTTTCTACATAAACAAAGAAAGGGATTCTTTACTGTTATGGCAGGGGAGACTGTTGGAAAATCTTGCCAGAGGAACTTGTCATGGTGAATTCTATTACAGAGTTCAAAAAGGGTTTGGATGCATTTCTGGAGTGTAATAATGTAACAAATTATAGTGTCTAGGATCCTGGAGAAGGGTTGTTGATCCAGGGATTTTTCTAATTGCCAGTTTGGGATGGGGAAGGGAATTTTTCCCCCAAAAATGAGGAAAATTGGGCTTCTATCATTGGGGTTTTTTCCCTTCCTTGGATAAAACACTTAGCACAACGGCTGAAGGAGGACGTCTTATCCTTTTTTAAGCTTACAAACTATATATTTAAATATATATAAAATATTTTTTTTTTTTAAGGTGGCAATTTGATTATTTTTGAAAAAGAGCTTTGGAATAAATGGTGGGGGTTTGGGAAAATGATGGGGTGTTTAAAAAATGGATGGCAAACTCAGGGACAGCCCAAGGCAGCAAAAACTCCTGTATAATGCTGAATTCAACTGCAGTCATTATTAGAGGTGTATTCTCACCACACTGATTAGCTTTAAACATTTTGGAAAGGTGAATAAGACTATTACCAATTACTTTGCGTTCTGTTTTGTTTTTTTCAGAGTTAGAGGATGATTGTTACCCATTTTTCCTAGGTTACGACCATTTCTTCTGTTTTCCCAAAACTGCCTGTAAAATAGGTGAATCATCCCCTGCTGATGTTTCAGAAGTACAGGGCTTGTTTTTTCTATGTTACTGACAAACTGTAACTCTTTAGAGATCTGTAGTCTTCTTTTTTACTGTTTAAACCCTTCTATTAGCAATGTCTCTTTAACAGGCTCAGTTAGGAATAGCAGAGCGGATATGACAATCACAGCAGGCTCGGTGAAATGGCACGATGAGAACATCCATTTAAGTTTATTATTTATCTTTGCCTTTTTGGTTGCTTCAGCTAAGTGCCTCTAATCCTACACTTTAGTGGGACCTCTCAGCTTCTGACTTCTTTATGGAGCTGTAGTTATATCCTCATGGGACATTTACATTATTAATGAATTTCAAGATACTAGACTTTTTGAAATAAGTTATTTTGTTGTCTAAATTATTCAAATTGTTAATTATCTGTCTGAGATTAAATGACTTATTTACTCAAAGTAAAGCAGATTAGCACTTTAAACAAATTCCTTCCTCTGGGATACCATTTTAGTAAGTGTAGGACACCTTTAAAGTAATATATATATCAACATCCTACATCTACTGTATCACATTTTGCTATCCTGAATAAGTCTATCAGAATTTTAAGTTAACTCCTAAGAATTGTTTCTCTTCCCCATGCATATTTTTCGTTAAAAATGTACATTGCAAAAGGACCAAATGTTGTCTAGAAAAGATGTCATCTTAATCTCAAATGCACTAAAGTAAATCCCTTCTTTTTCTTCATGAATGTATATGCTTTTGATGCCGACAATAGACTGCCATTGTTTATCTCCCTCTATACCAACTATTTTTAAGAAATAAAATGCACATGTTATTCCCGGGCTGGATTCTTGAATTGCTAAATAATTTTTAAATGGGAAAAAAAAAAATTATTCACACTTTATACATTTATGTCATATCTAGAGGATATTAATCTGGGACCTGCACCTGCATATGCAGCTGTTTCCATTTACTTCTCGAAACAGGAGAGTCAAGTTAAAGTACAATTTTTTTTAAAAAAGTAACTTTTATTAAATTATGATGAAAAAAATAAAGTGTTCAAATGTTCATCAACATATATTCACAATGATAGATTGAATGAATTTAGGGTGACATATGAACATGGCTGCACCATTTATTTCTCTTTTTGCGTGCTTTGAGCCAAACTGCTTTAGCCCTGCTCTATAGATGTGCAAACCGTCATACGCCAAAACTTGGCGCAATCTTGCCAGACACTTTTGAATGCACTAAAGTTGTACAATGCGCCAAAGTTTGGCACAAAACTGGCGTACAAATCCATACCTGTTTCAAAGTGGCACGGCTGAGATTACTTTTGGTGTAGAATGGGACACATTTATAAAGTGCTGTCAGACACTTTTATACACAATGTCGGATCATATACTATTAAAAACAGAAGATGAACTGGAGAGTAGGCGCCAGGTTTATACATGTCCCCAAAGTGTTAAAAAGGTATTTGATGGGTTATGAATATTTATTATCAGGCTAAGTACAATGTATAGGCTTCACTTCAGACATACAGTCATGTTACAATATAAGGTAACAGTTAAGAAATCAGTTGTCCCTTGACAATTTTATGTATTGCATCAGGAGATTTTGTATTTAAAATTCCTGTTGAGGCCATAAGGGTCTGGTACAATCATCCTAATCTAGCCCTAGTAGCATGCTATTAAGTATTCATTCCATGGTGGAAATTAGATACAATACAAATTAAGCATAGGTCTTGCAAAACTGATGCCATGTTGAATCCTATTGTTGTTATGTATTTATTTCAAAATGCCTTTGATGTAAAGAAAGTATATTTTATTTAAGGGTGAGTAAATCAATAAGACTTATTCAGTCTTAATTCGGTAAAAAAAAAAGTGTTTAGACAGTCTATGATGTAATGTTGCTGGAACTGCAAGCACTTAGGTGGACAAGTAATTTATTTATTTATTCTCTTAGAGAAGCTTATCAATATGATCATGTGATGTGCTTTATATACAGTGCCTTGCGAAAGTATTTGGCCCCCTTGAACTTTTCAATCTTTTGCCAGTGATACTGACTTGGCTGAGTGGGAGGCACTGAGGATTTGTTACATCGAACAGAGAGCAGATGAGCTTCCCAGCTCCTTTCCCATAATGCCTTGTGATATGCAGATGCTTAGTAGTGGGCAAAAAGCAATCTCAACTCTTCACACCTTAACTGGTGCTCTCCTCAAGGAGAGATGTTCCCCTTTTTCTGCCACTCAATGCCTCCCACTCAGCCAAGCCAGTATCACTCTGCTCTACACTGATGAGGGGCAAATACCCTGAAATGGCTGTATGTAGATGAGTGATGCTGGCTTGGCTAATATTCCTTTTGCTTCTTAAATATTCGGTGAATCAGAAGCAAATTGACGATTTGTTACATCCAACAGAGGGAGTGTGAGCTTCCCAGCTCCTTTCCCATAATGTCTTGTGATATGCAGATGCTTAGTAGTGGGCAAAAAGGCAATCTCAACTCTACACACCTTAACTGGTGCTCTCCTCAAGGAGAGCCATTCCCCTTTCACAGCCACTCAATGCTTTCGACTCATTCAAGCCAGTATCACTCTGCTCTACACTGATGAGGGGCAAATACCCCGAAAAGACTGTATGTAGATGAGTGATACTGGCTTGGCTAATATTCCTTTTGCTTCTTAAATATTCGAAGAATCAGAAGCGAAATGAGGATTTGTTACATCCAATAGAGGACGCGTGAGCTTCCTAGCTCCTTTCCCATAATGCCTTGTGACATGTATTGCATTGTGAAGCTGTCTAGTTTTTAACTTTGTTTTCATCCTCAGGATGCAGAACCATTGTGGAAGGGGAAGCAAGAGAGGAAAGGAGAACTAGGGGGTGGAGATATAATTAAGCATTTTTTCACAGTTTTACTCAAGTTGTGGAAAAACTACAGTGTCTAAATTCCATGCCACTGTGTAATTCGCCCTTACGAGACCTTTGTCAGGTTATTATGATGTCACCCAAGGTCCTGCACATCTAATTACACTACAATTTATAAAAGGGGAAAATCTCTGTCTGTGGTAACAGGCGTGAGGGTGGACATGGGTTCTATGAGGATGAGGAGTTTAACCCCATCCCAAGACAGCCTATTTTAAGTCACGTTCATTTTTCCCTCCCCTCCTTCCCAGAGCCTTTACTTTGTTATATTTTCATCTACATAGACAAAAATGTATCATTCACCAGACCATAAAATATACGTGGTATAAATTATGTGTTATTTGTATTCTACAGGTTGAGACAAATCCAGCAATACTAAAACAAGTAGGGTTTTTGTTATGTTTTGGTACCATAAAAAAATTCAAACATATTCTATATTTAACATTTTTGCCGCAACCTCAATTTTCTTCCACTTATGGATTGGAGTGAGGGTATATTTTTGCAAGCTGAAATGTACTTTTTATTGGTACCAGTTTGGAATACATGACACTTTTTATCAATTTTTAGGGACCATGAAATGACCAAAAAAACGCAATGTTAGCTTTTGGAATTTTTTTTCTTGTATGGTGTTCAGCATATGGGATAAATGATGTTATATTTTAATAGATTGAACTTTTATGGATGCGATGATACTAATTATGTGTAACTTTTTTTTAATTTTACTATTTTATTTGTAAAATGGCAAAAGGGGGGTGAACTGTACCAAAGGTATCACAGTTGCTCATGCATCTTTAGACACTGTTGTCTAACTTTGCTCTGATACTTGCACAAAACATTTGTCTCCATTTTTGGCACATGGTGTTATGCCTCAATACACACCATTCAGCTAGGGTACTTTCACACAGTGCATTTTTATGCGTTTTTGATGCTTCTTTTTAGCATCAGGTAGGTAAGCAGGGCTTCCACAGACAGAGACAGTGTCACAGGAATCAATTCAAGTTCCAGGTGCTGCCTGTGTTTATTATGTAAACTTCAACAGGACACACAGAAATAAACACCTGCTCGGCTGAGCACTGGCTAAACATAGTATTTTCCTCACTATACTTAAAAGCAGACAGCGTCTGTTACTCACAGAAGGGATATTTTCCATAGAGTGACACCAGCACCAAACACAGGCCTGTAGGTCCAGACTTTATAGGCTTGTACCCCTCACCGGGTAGGGGGAGTGGCCCCACCCTTCTTTTTTCCCCTCTGGAAAAAACCCCACCAGACTAAGGGATGGAGCACTTTTACTAAAGAATTGTCATAACAAGTGCTATCTCTAGTGGGTAGCGATTTTTTATCGCAAAGTTAAAAACGGCAGGGTTTTTTTGTTGATCAGTTTTTTTCGATCACGCGGGTAATTTAGGTTAAAATTGCGCAAAATTATTAATATCCGCCATTGGGGGAGTTTCCCTGTCATTTTGGGGGCCCAGAAAAATCAGCTTAGAGAATAGAGCGGGGTGAGCTGGGGTGTGACCAGACTGGGAGGGTTATGGTTGTGTTTGGGCTGGAAAAATCCTGACCTCTTTTTACATAGAACAGCCCTTCTGTTCGCATCAGGTGGTCTGTGAAACATAATAGCAGACATGTGCCGGTCTCTCTCAAAAAGCTCAGTGAAACTGTTCCCTTTTGTTACACAGAAAAATATGTTTTTAGTGTAAACATTAGAACTTGGGTTGATTAGGATTTTCAGTTTTTAGTTACTTAGGCTGAGAATTTAAGGAGCATCTACGTTTCGTGGGGGGGGGGGGGGGGCAGGGGGCAAACACAGACAGACAGGCGGGCAGGCAGGAAGGCTTTTGAAAGGAGAGTAGATATTTGACCCAGATCTTCTTTGCCCTGCATTGAAAGGGGTTTTTTTTAACATTTTTTGCCAGTTTTTGGTGGAATTTTAGCTTGTATTTTGTGCAGCCTGTACTTATATTGGGAAAAGGGATCTTTTCTAGTAACTGAGGTGTATTTGATGGGTGAAAAAAACTCCCTTTTATTATTGTACCAATTTAATTGGGTTTTTTTTTTCACTTTGGCGCAGCTCGTTTTTTTCAAGACCCATTTGTTCTTACAAGGTACAGAACTTTTCTAATCCCCGAGGTCATTTATATGCAAAAAAATGTTTTATTATCCGTACACAAGTTAATTAGGTTTTGTTCATTTTGGCGCGGGCCCCAATTTTTTTTCAAAGACCCACTTGTGCGGATATTACCAATAGAAATTTGCTAGTAATTGAGGTGTTTTCATAGGTCCAAAAACCCCTTTTATTAAAGTACACAATTTAATTCCTTTTTTTTCCTTTTGGCGCAGCCCAGTTTTGTTAAAAGACCCACTTTGTACTCACAGTAGGATACAGAATTTTCTAGTCCCCGCGGTGTATTTATAGGGCAAAAACCCCCATTTTATTATCCGTACAAAATTTTAATTAGGTTTGTTCACTTTGGTGGGGCCATTTTTGTTAAAAAACCCCATTTTGTAGGATATTACAAAAAGTATTTGCTTAATTGCAGGTGTATTTCATAGGTGCAAAAAACATTTTTTTTCCCTATATTTTAAATGGGTGATTTTTTTTACTTTGGGCGGCCCAGTTTTTGTTCATAGAGCCCCCTTGTACTAAATTTAAATACAAAAAATTTTGTAGTCACCGCAGGTGTATTTAGGGAAAAACCCCTTTTATTACCCTACACAATTTTAAATTTAGGTTTTTGTTCACTTGGGCAGGTCATTTTTTTTAAAAGCCCCGTTTTTGTACGGATATTCCATACAAAAAATTTGCTAAAATTGAGGTGTTTTCTAGGTGCAAAAAACCTTTATTAACAGTACACTTTTAAAATTCCGTTTTTTTCATTTTGGCGCACCCCAGTTTGTTCAAAGCCCCATTTTGTACTCACGATGGGAACAGAACTTTTCTAGTCACCGCAGGTGTTTTTTATAGGTGAAAAAACCAGTTTTATTATTACACAATTTAATTAGGTTTTTTTCATTTTGGCGCAGGCCATTTTTGTTAAAAGACCCATTTGTACGGATTTACCATACAGAAATTTGTAGTAATTGGGGTGTATTTATAGCTGCAAAAACCACCTTTTATTATCCGTATACATTTAAAAAGGGTGTTTTTTTTTTACTTTGGTGCGCCCAGTTTTGTTCAAAAAGCCACCTTTTTACTTACATTTGAATACAGAAATTTGTATCACCGAGGTGTTTTTATAGGTGAAAAAAACCCGTTTTTATTATCCACAACAATTTAATTTAGGTTTTTTTCACTTTGGCCCCCACCAGTTTTGTTCAAAGACCCATCTTTACGGATATTACCATAAAGAAATTTGTAGTAATTGCGGTGTATTTCATAGGTGCAAAAACCCCTTTTATTACCGATACATTTCAAATAGGTTTTTTTTTTACTTTGGTGCGGCCCATTTTTGTTCTAGAGCCGCCTTGTACTTAAATTTTTAATACGAAATTTTGAGTCACCCAGGTGTATTTATGGGTGAAAAAACCATTTTTATTATCCAACACAATTTAATTAGGTTTTTTCACTTTGGCGCAGGCCATTTTGTTAAAGCCCCATCTTGTACGGATTTACCAAAGAAATTTGCTAGTAATTGCAGGTGTATTTATGGGTGCAAAAACCCCCTTTTTATCCGTATAATTTCAAATAGGTGTTTTTTTTACTTTGGTGCGGCCCGTTTTGTTCATAAAGCCACCTTTATTTAAAATTTAAATACAGAAATTTGTAGTTAGGGTGTATTTTGGTGCAAAAACCCCCTTTTTTATCCAAAATTTTTTAAAAATGGTTTTGGTCGGCCCTAGTTTTTTTCAAAGCCACTTGTACGAAATTCTTAAAAAATTTTTCTAGAATTTCTGTTTTCATGATGCAAAAAAAAAACCATTTTAATCCGTTTAACTTTAATATTTTTTTTTATTGCGCCGTTGAAATCTATTTGGGGGCAAAACTTGTATGATAGTTTGTTGAAACTATCAAATTTTTACTGGGGAGTTGTAAAAACCCAGGGACTGAAAGGAAGAACATGTTGATTTTGTCTTACGGGTTTTTCCACCAGACCGCATTTCCAGGTATTCGTAGAAACTTTCAGTTTCTAATCCTAGTTGGCTGTAGGAAATTAGAAGGATTTTAAAAATAGCTGTGATTTGCCTCTTTTAAAAAGAGACTTTCAAAAACTCTTCCATACCTTCTTAAATTTTTATCTTTCTGAAAATGGGGGAAATGCAGGGGGTAAGCGAGCAAAGAGGGGGGTAGGACATGGAGTAGAGGGTACGAGAGCAGGGGCTCCTTCCAGTGCTGGCGACAAACCCTGCCAGCGGGTCCGGTTGCAGGACCGTCAGGCTGGTCAGGGCCCTGTGATTCAGAACGAATAGCGTCGCCCAATCTGTTCTTCAGTGGGTTTAAAGCAACCCGTACCAGCATTTTCCTCCTCGTCCCCAGTCACGGCCCCAAATGTCGTCACCATCTCAGCATCCCTCCAACATGAAACAAAGGGGCCCAAATGTCAACCGTGTACCCCCCACTGTGGATAATCCCCTTTTTGAAGACCTTTTTGAGACAAAATGCGGTTGAGGTCAAAGGCTTTCCAAAGACCAAGGGCCAAAAAGGGGTATTTTGTCTGCTCTGACGCCCATTATGATGCCATTAGAGGAGGAGAAGGAAAGCCGGTAACAGCAAAAAACCCGGGCGGTCGGCAAGCCTTGCAGTGCCTCTTGCTTGTTGCCGACAAGTCCCTGTTTAATGATGAGTGACGACAGCGGGTCCAACGTGGTCTTTTCAGCAAATTTGCTTGCGAGCGCTTATCATGGGCGAGGGGGAAGATGTGGGGGGTTCGTAGGGTCCCGCCCCAAAAAGGGGAGGGGGGGTCGCAGAAAATCCTTTTTGATATTCCCCCAGCCAGTCAGGGGGAAAAACCGCTCCTCGCTTTTTGCCGTCGAAAGGTCCAGGACCTTCAACCTGGGCCTTTTCTAGAAAAACCCTGATTCACCCTGATGCATAGCCGCCTTTTCGTAAAACGATAAGTTGAGGCAAGACGTAACCACAACAACATTTTAGTCACTGCAGGAATGCATGAGTTGAAATGGGGGAACCTTTGGCCAAAAAAACCACACCATGCCAGGCTTTAACCACTGTCACACCCTAGTCTCCCCCCCCCCCCCCGGCCCCGGGCCCTTTTCCCCTCTTTCAACACCCCGCTTTTCCTCCACCGTCCCCGGTTTTAAAACCCCAGCACCACCGGGGGAAACCCACCAAAACCCTTCTCCCCTTTCCCCCAGTTTGATGACCTGCACACCCTAAAGGGCACTCTAGCAGCCAGCCTTTTGTCTTCCAGGTTTGGAAGCGAAGAAAACTTTAATCAAACCACCAAAAGCCAAAAGCCTGAAGTCGGGTTGCCAGCTTTTGGCCTTGGGAAAAGTTGCCCTTACTCTGGTGGACACAGATGGGGTTTTTCCATCGGCCCCTTTCCTGCCCCCAATCCAGATGCCGAGCAGGCATTTCTTTTCCCGAAAAACTGTCCCGCCCCGGCCAGCCAGGTATCTAAAATTTCAAGGGTTGTCTGCTCGGGTCTGGAAAAGTCCATCTGACCACGACACATGGACTATAAACAGGCCAAAGGGCCCCTATTTCTCTGGACAGCCACTGGGGGAGTGGGGGGGATGTCTCTGGTGGTGACGGTGGCTTCCCGGGGCGCACGCTCTTCAAAAAAGCAGGGGATGGTCAGGGTTCTTTTCCCCAAAGGCCCCCTGGTGGCTCACGTCCCAGAGAAACCAGGCCGTTTTGAAAAATTGTCTTGGAGACCGTCCACAAAGGGCAGGAGCTGTGGACGGCCTCCACAACGAGACCGAGCGCTGCTAGGTGACAAGAACCTTGTGCCAGGAAAGGGGTGTCATAACGGTTTTAAATTACTGGCCGCCCCTTTAAAATCAGAGGTGGACACATCCCTTGCCTGGCACATGTCATAACCTTTTCCCGAAATTTTTAAAGGTACCCGGGGGCTGGGGACTGCCCGTGAGGGAAGGCCGAGGTCTGAGTTCGCCTTCCGCCCTTCGACCCTGCTTGTCCCGCCCGGCTGCGTTGCGCGCAGCTGGGCCCCCCCGTCAACCGTCTCATTGTTGGTTGGCAAAACGCTGGAATTCCACCCTCCCATGTCCCGCGAGTGGCAGCACCAATCCATTTTGCAGTACGAAGTGGGGCACATGGCCCTGACAAGCACTGTGGGACCTTGGGGTGTTGAACCACGAGATGGAGGGAGGTGAAAGAGCTCTGCACCCTCCTTGCCAGTTTTGAAAAAAGCCCCCAAAATGGTCAGGGCGGACAATGCCCTTGTCGCATGGGCATTGGGTGATCTTTGTTCTGGAACGATCTTTGGGCCTTGAAACATCAGGTCCCCCCCCAGCGACGGAGGAGGAGACGGACACAGTGCGGACACGGAAACCTTTCTCTCCATTTAGGTCTTATTAGGGATGGTTTGGGGGGCCAGGGCTATTGCAAAAGGGGGTGCCAGCTCTCAGGGGGCTTCATCTGGGCAAGTCGGGTGTGTTGAAGCTGTGCCGGAGGAAGCGGAGGAGGGGAGGTTTCCTGGAACCGACGTTACCAAGTCCCCGCCTTGGAAAGAGGTTGTCGCGAATTTGAGGTGGAGGAGGAAGATGAGGAAGATCAGTTTGCTTGTAACCCAATTGACTTCTGGGTATCCAAAATGTATTGATGGCCCGAGCTTGCTCGCCACGTCATAGAGGTGTTGTCCTCCAGAGCCCGTCATATCTGAGGGACCCTTTAGCACAGCTGGGGAGTCATTCAAAAACGCACCGGGTTTCCCCAGATAATGTGGATCGTTTTTTCTTTTATCAAGAGAATCAGGCATGGTCTTGAGAGTTGTGGCCCCCAATTGCGGGTCCCCGATTATTGGGTTTATTCCCTTCCCCTTTAAACAGAAATGGTCCTCTTGAAAAAAAAGTTTTTTTTTAAAAGACATTTCTCCTCAATTTTTTTTTCATTCCCAAAAAAATCATTTTGCGGGTTTTTCGGTGTGGAGCGTAAAAGAACCAAGGTTTCATGACAAAACCGTATTCCATTTATTACTTTATCTTTTAAATTTTTTTTCATTGTCAATGGTTTTGAGGCATGTTGCTGTGAGATCAGCTATAAAAATTTTTGGGCCTTGGGGAAAAGAAATGTGGCTTTTAAGGGGGATTTTCTCCCCCA
>JAODAL010066610.1:0-17681 GCA_025379985.1 Phyllomedusa bahiana | reverse complement strand
AAAAAAAAAATTGGTGGTTAAAAGACCCCCTTTTTCCCGGACATTTTTTTAAATGGGGGGGTCATGCGGGTTTTGGGGCCTCTTTTTTGGCGTGGCCAGGAAGGTTTGTCAATGTTTCCATTTAAAAATTAAAAGGGTTTGGTTAAAAGGGCCCCTTTTTTCCCGGCAATTTTTAAAATTGGGGGGGTAATCCCGGGGTTTTTGGGGTCATGCTGTGGCCCGGGGAAGGTATAGTCAATGTCCATTTCAACAAAATTTTGGTGGTTAAAAGGGACCCCTTTTTTTTCCCCCGGCATTTTTTAAAAATGTGGGGGCCCATGCGGTTTTTTGGGGGCTCATGCGGGGGCCCAGGACGGGTATAGTAAATTGTCCAGTTCAACTAAAATGGTGGTTGAAAGACTCTTTTTCCAGCACTTTTTAAAGGTGGGGGTCTTGCAGGTTTGGGGCCAGGCTGTGTTCCAGGGACAGGGATATTCAATGTCCAGTTAAAGAAAAAAGGGATGGTTAAAATTCATACTGCCTTCTGGCATTTTTTAAATTTTTTGGGTGATCCCAAGGTTTAAGGGTCAGGCTGTGGTTCAAGACGGGATGAAAAATTGGGTCTGTGATTTTTTTTCCCTGTGTTTTAAAACCTAAGGTGTTGCCAAGATGTAGCACGTTTCCCTTTGACTGTTGTGGAAAGTTAATTTTTAGCTTCTCCAGCCTTGTTTTGGGGGTAATAATTTAAGGTGTTGTTGCTCTCCCCTTGACTTTAATGGTCAACGCGCATAATATGCTCATATCGAAAAACCTTATCGATAGCGGCGACTTTCGACTATCGATGATCTCGATAGCCAAAAAAATCCCCCAAACATACTCTTATTTTTATGGTGAGTGAACACCCTAAAAAAAAAAAAACGCAAACATGGTGCACATACGTTTTTTCACATTTTGTCCCGCTTGGAATTTTTTTTTTGTTTCCCCGTAATTCTATAGTCAGGAAAAACCCATTAGAAAGTACATTTTGTCCTGCCCCCAAAAAAAAAGCCCCCCCCCATGTTTGAGGTGGAAAAAAAGAAAAGTTATGGCTCTGGGAAGGCGAGGAGGGAGATCTGATTGTGTCAACCAAAAAAAAAGCCCCGGTTTTCAAGGGGTTTTAAAGGATGGGTTCAATTTTGGGAAAAAAGCTTATCCTTGGCCCCATTGGAATTGCCCGGCCCCATCCCCTTGCCTTGAATTGAATTGAGCTGCAAACCCGACACTTTTAACAGGGTAGGTGGCGTGTTTTTTGGAAAAAAAAAGAAGTTTTCTTTTTTTATTTTCATTATAAACACCCGCTTCAAGTTAATTTAATTTCCAATCGGTATTTTCTGTATTAAAAAGGGGGGTTTTACAAATATGGGGGAAAAAATTTTAAAAGTTTCCAAATAGAAGTAGTTTGTCTGCTTTAACATTGTCCTCTAGAAGCTTTTTGCCAAAACTTTTTAAAACCCCTAGCCCAAAATATGTAAATGCGGGAAAAGAGTGGCCCGAATATCCCCCTTTTTACTGGGAAAAAAAATCAGCCTTTTAAAAAGGGGACCTTTTTTTTTATAGTAACAATAACAAGCCGAAGTCTGAATAAAAAAATGATGGAAAATATGAAACAGAACATGGCCTAGGATGACTGCATCAAGTATTCTTCTTGAAATGGAAATGTTCTGAGCTTTGTTTAATGGGAAAGGCCTGCTTGTTCTTCTTCCACATGCCATAAAAAGGGTTCCAGTTTAGTTTGAGCCCTTCATCAAACCAAACCTTTTCAGGATTTTGTCATGTTTCTAATAAATTCCCGAAAAGGGGTTTTTTTCAAAACCCCCCGCAAAAAACCCTTTCCCCGGTCCAAGGGGTTGTTTTTTTTGTTGAACCAAAGTCTATGTTAATAGTATCATTTTAAAAAAAGGTTAAATTGCAGTTTAAAAATTTTTTTGCAAGTTAAACCCAAATCTTTTTTTTGCCCTTTCCAATTTTTTTCCCCCTTTTGAAAGCTTTCCCGATAATTTGCTAGGATGAAACCCCTTTTGGGGTTTTTTTGAAGGTGTTATTAAGTTTGAACCTGAGAATGTGTTTCTATTTTTGCTTCTTGGAAAAAAAAAGGGCATTTCGTTTACACTTTTGAAGATTTTTGATTTCTTTTTGGATTTTTTATTTTACGGGGGGGAAAAGGGGCAAAGGGCAAAAGGCCCGGTGCCCCATCTGCGCTGGGGTTCCATTTGAAAATCTGTTGCCCCCGGGGGGGAAAACTGATCCCACGAGATCCATTAACTATGGACACCCGCGGCGCTCGACGGATCCTAACTATGGATACCATGGCGGAAATCCAATGGGCCTATTATGATTAATAGGGTCAGTCGTTAGTGAACGGATCCCATGTGGTCAGTTTTTCATTTTTTGCCTAGGGCCCACCAGAGGAGTTTATTTAGTTTTCCCTTTTTCCCCCCATTCTCATTAACTTTAAAAACATTTTTGGAAAAAAAGGGCCCTAAGGTCGCCCCCCCCTTTTCCCTATCCCCGCCAAGGTTTTTAAAAAGACAGCGGCAGCCCGGGAAAATATCAGAAAGGGAAAAACCTAAAAAAAATGGTCCCTTTTCCCCGCTAAAAATACCAGGCCCTTCAGTGCTCCAGAAACGGACCTTCAAATTTTTAAAGGTTCCCCCTTTTGCGGTTACGGCCTTCCCGTACCCCCCGGTGGGGTAATAGTGACACTTTCCCAAGTAGCATAGGGGCCAGTGTTGCCTCTGAACTTCCGACCCAGATGTGAACCAGGCCTTAGGCTCTGTTCAAACTAACATTAGAAGGCCTGTTCAAAGCTTCCATCATCAGGACCATAAAATTTTACAGCATGGTGCTGCAATATTCTTCCCATCTAAACAGCACACCAAAGAGGAACATGACAGATTCTGTGATATCGTTCATTTGGCGAATTGCAACCCATGAGAATGCTTTTAACAGAGCCACCATAAGGGAACGTCCAAATGGCAAGTAAAATTTACTTGTCCGATTCTGCTGTGGAAAACCCATCGGAGGACATGGTTTTAATAAGTATTTACACGGTATTGCAGGTGGATTTAGGGTCTTTTTTTACAGAATTGAGTCCCATTGCTATGTGGTTTTGGACGCCATATACAAATGTTTGGGACACGTTTTACACAAGTGGCGACATGTATGAATTCGAATGCGTTCTTTTTTTTTTACTGGGCACCGACCCTCCAGGTCTCAATAGATATATAAGAGATTTTAGCATTTCTTATTGACATCAAGACTAAATTGCACAATTGAAAACCGGCCGATAGGTAAAAACACGTCTTTAATAATCTATCTTCGGCTTTAAAACATATGTAACACAGCCTCCTGATATATAGTAGATACAAGTAAATTAATACTTAAGTAGTTTGGTGCGGCTCGTTGCAGCGAGCGGACGTGCACTCAGCCGGGTCTCCTGGCGTCTCTATCTTGGAAACCCTACGGGGGTGAAGTCTGTTCTGGACTCTGAACATTTCATTGAACGGCGTCATGCCGCACCAAACTACTTAAGTATTCGTTTACTTGTATCTATTGTATATCAGGAGGCTATATTACATATGTTTTAAACCCGAAGATAGATTAATAAAGACGTGTTTTTACCTATCGGACGGTTTTCAATTGTGCATGTATCTAATGGGATAAGGAGATCCCGGTTCCGTGTCGTATAAATACAAGGATATATTGAGTGACTAGTGTATCAATACTAAATTTCCATGTTTTCCGAACAAAGAATGAACATGATCTAAGTTTTTTTACAATGAAAAACCGACCGCTAAAAATATGCGTTGTATGAGCCACAACATGAATTTTCTATTAAGGTCAGTGTGAATGGTTTACATTTGGTTTTGGATGAGCATTTCAAGTTGAAATCTGCCTGGCTTCCGACTGGTATACTCGTCATGTGGACATAGCCTATGCATTGTTTAATGTGTTTTTGCGCTGATTAAATTTATCTAGCTCTTAATAGACTAAGGCATATATTAGAGGGTATTAGTCTTTTGTGCAATAAGTGGGGACTAGATTATAATCAAAATCTAACCCCTTACCAACATTTGCTGTGTATTTCAATCAAACCTGTCAGGTTATGCTGCCCTGTCTGAGAGCCGTGTTAGTTCCAACCCCTGCTGTTGTGCCTGAGCTGCGCTGCATTGCTGGGTAGAAATGACCTGGTGATGCATATGTGTGGTAAGGGGGAAACGACCGCTGCGACCCCTGTAACTGCACCACCGGTAGAGGGAGAGAAGCTGAGCTCTGTGATGTATAGGGTTATATGATAGAGGGAGAGAAGCTGAGCTCTGAGATATATAGGGTTATAGGATAGAAGAGAGAAGCTAAGCTCTGTGATATATAGGGTTATAGGATAGAAGAGAGAAGCTGAGCTCTGTGATATATAGGGTTATATGATAGAGGGAGAGAAGCTGAGCTCTGGGATATATAGCGTTATATGATAGAGGAGAGAAGCTGAGCTCTGTGATATATAGGGTTATATGATAGAGGAGAGAGAACTGAGCTCTGTGATATATAGGTTATTGATAGAGGGAGAGAAGCTGAGCTCTGTGATATATAGGGTTATATGATAGAGAGAGAAGCTTGAGTCTGATGATATATTAGAGTTATATGATAGAGGGAGAGGAGCTGAGCTCTGTGATATATAGGGTTATGTGATAGAGGAGCTGAGCTCTGTGATATATAGGGATATATATGATAGAGGAGAGAAGCTGAGGCTTGATATATAGGTTATATGATAGAGGAGAGAAGCTGAACTTCTGTGATATATAGGGTTATGTGATATGAGGAGCTGAGCTTCTGTGATATATAGGTTATGTGATAAGAGGATGAAGCTAGCTCTGAGATATTAGGTTTAATATGATAGACAGATAGAGCTGAGCTCTGTGATATTATGTTATGTGATAGAGAGCTGAGACTGTGATATATAGGGTTATGTGATAGAGGATAGAAGTTGTCTTCTTGATATATAGGGTTATAGTAGATGGAAGAGAGCTGACTCTGTATTTAAGGTTATGATAGAGGAGAGAAGCTGAACTTTGTGATATATGGTTATATGTAGGGAAGAAGCGAGCTCTTGATATATATGGGTTATATGATAGAGAAGAAGAGCTAGGTCTGTTTTAAAATGGTTATTGATAGAGGAGAGAACTGGCTTTGTGATATAAAGGTTTTTATGATTGAGGGGAGAAGTGAGTTCTGTGTTTAAAAGGGGTTATATGATAGGAAAAAGAGTGAGTCTGTGATTTTAAGGTTTATTGATGGGGGAGAAGCTGGGCTTTGTGATATATAGGGTTAGATGATTGAGGGGAGAAGCTGAGTTCTGTGATATATATCACAGGTTTTATGATCTGAAGCAGGATTTCTGACTAAAAATCTGAGAAAATCCTGACTGGACTCCTTAAAGACAGTGGAGGACATGCTTACCTGCCCACATACAGTGATTGACAGCTTTCCCTGTATCAGTGTGTGTACAGAGCAAACTGTTAACCACAGTATGTGGGCCCGGTAATCAGTAGTTTTGTTTTTTCTCTTCTTTTGTAGTCAGTTAGCCGCTGCCTATCTGCACCATGGTCCATCCTCTAACAGGTCTGACTGGGTGGTTCATCAGTGCTCATGTACCATTGCCACAGCTGTTGTGGGGGGGATGAGGGGTTACGAGCAGTATCAGCTCCATCAGCAGCAACCTGAATCTGGAGTTGTTGATGAGCAGCTTTCTTCACCTCCTAGTGATTTAGGTACCCACCAGCAGCAGCACCTGGAGAAGACCCTGAACCCTGGATTCTTTTGGTTACCTACCTCAGCTACTATTCTAAAGCTGCCACCCACCTAATTCCACACATCTGCTGCCAGCTGCTCCTTCTACCACCCACCATCTTTACCCGGGACTGGCATTGCCACCCACCTTCCCACCCTTCCCTGGGCCATTATGTAGCCTTCTGATGCTGCTGCCACCTCACCACTCAGGTCTCCTCATGCTGCTGCCAACTGAGCATTCTCTCACTCGACCACTCTGTGGTGTTCTAATGCTGTTTCCACCCTCCATCACTTTATGACATTTCCACTATGTTTGCTTTTCCCCGTCTTTTAATCTGTCTTAAGGAATAAAAAGGACAATCACAACCGATTGTGTTTTCGGAGAAGCTGTAAGACTAGTATGACATGGTCCTTTGTTTGCATCAGGATTGTCAGACGAGTAGGAAGCCAAAAGCAGGAGTGGATACAAAACACATGCAAACATTCCATTTTCTTATTTTTGGGTTCAACTTCTGTTTCTTTTTGGCTTTAGCAAATAATGGATTATTGACCAACTGAAAGCGGAAACTGAAGGATCAAAGGAATGGCAAAATGATTGACGTCAATGCAAAATTACTGATGACACCCTCTCCACTCTTTTGGGGGGGGCTCTACATGTATCAGCATTTAATAGAATCACCACAATAGATGAAAAAATTAGCTGTTTGCCACAAATAGCAATATCCCAAGAGACTGGATTTGAGATTGTTGTAGGGCTGAAATACACAAACACTGGATTTGACTCAGAATTCTCCACAAAAAGTGAATAAATTAACTCTTGGCCACAGATTAAAATACCCCCACCGGTCTGAAGTTCATGGATTTCAGGCATGTATGTGGCAGAAATACGCACATACTGTATTTTACTCCAAATTAACCCACAAAACAAGAGGAGAAATTAACCCTTGGATATTAAATACCCTACAGAAATGAACAGATTAAATGTAGGCGTATATGGGGGTAAAACAAAAACTGTATTTGACTCAAAATAAATCCACATAAAAGAGGCTTAATTAGCCCTTGGATATTAAATACCCTACGGAAATGAACAGATGAAATTTAGGCATATACGGGGGTAAAAAAAACACTATATTTTACCCAAATAAACCCACATACAACAGGCTTAATTAACCTTTGGATATTAAATACCCTACGGAAATGAACAGATGAAATTTAGGCGTATATGGGGGTAAAAAATGCACTGTGTTTTACTCCAAATAAACCCACAAAACAAGAGGAGAAATTAACCCTTAGATATTAAATACCCTCCGGAAATGAACACATAAAATTTAGGCCTACATGAGGGTAAAAAAAAAAACACTGTATTTTACTCCAAATAAACCCACAAACAACAGGCTTAATTAACCCTTGGATATTAAATACCCTACAGAAATGAACAGATGAAATTTAGGCGTATATTGGGCAGAATTACACCCACTGCACTTTGGGGAGAATACCCCACAAACTAAAACAAAATGTGTACAACTGATCCAGTCTCTGACAAAAGCAGTTTCTTTTAGAATGACTTCTATGGAGCAGCAGATACAGAACGCTGGTTGAGGTAGAGGTGTGGTCTTCCCCCTCCCCAATCGCTGATAAAAGCAGTTTGTTTTATAGCTGAGTTGAATAGCAGAGCAGCAGCAGCTCGATGCTTATGCCAGGACAGACTGTGAGAAGTTGGAGGATTTAAGATGGCGTCCGTATTTATAGGGCTGTGGCGTCAAAGAATCCCGCCGGTCGCTGATTGACTTCATGTCTGCACATGTCATTGAGGGTGTTGCTTTCTTCCTCCCACGGTTCTCTGCCCCGTGTCACGCCATGTGCTCGCGGCCGTTTTACCAATAAAAAAGACGCTTTGTTCTCGCGAATCACCCTAAACTTCGGCTTCGCGCAGAACCGAAGTTTTCCTGAAATTCTAAACGAATTCCACTTCATTAGAATCGATTCGCCCATCTCTAAATGACATCATTGTGCCCACTGCCTGTACTAGGCCATAAATCTCTGGCATCAGACCTTAGGCCTAAGGCCTAGTAAAAGTCGGAAGTGGCGTCCCAGAGCAGACGACGTGATGACGTCATATCAAAAAACAAAGATCGGGCCAGCACTGAAGTCCAATTTAAAACTGCCACGAATACTGATGCAAAAGACCATCCATAGGTGAGACAGCCTCACTCTCCCCCTCCAAATTCCAAAATTTTGAAGAGGGATGTCAGCATCAAATATAATTTATTGCAATCCAGAGTACAAAAAAGTGTGCAACGTTTCGGCTTAAAAAGTGAAGCCTTTTTAAGCCGAAACGTTGCACACTTTTTTGTACTCTGGATCTGCAATAAATTAATATTTGATGCTGACATCCCTCTTCTAATTTTTGGACGTGATGACGTCAGGCCACCCGCTCCAGACTCAGAGAAAAAGTGTTTAACGGGGAATGAGGAAAATGTTGAGTACTTTTTTTAAAAAAAATGTGTAGGGGTCCTGTATACCCTCCTATCTACTTGGGGGAGGTCCTATATACCAATAAACTGGGGAGGTCTTATATACCAACCTACTGGTAGCATTCTTTATATCAATCTACCAACTGAGGGACCATATATACCTACCAACTGAGTGACCCTGTGTACCTACCTACTAAAGTCATCCTATATATCAACCTATAGTGGGGGACTATATGAACCTACTTACTAGGGGGGTCCTATATACTAACCTACCTACCTACTGGGTGGCCCTATATACCTAACTACTGTCAGAGGCCTTTATACTTAACTTTCTAATGCACGGAGTCAATATGCCTACCTACTGAGGGCCCTGTATAGCTACCTAATGGGGACCTACCTATTTACCTACTTATCTGCCTAAAGGGTGCTCACATACCAATATACCTAATAAGGGCTTACATACCTATGCACAGAAGTTGGACTTTACCTATTTAATAGGAAAAGTCTGCTTAATTATTTGACTTAATTATTTGACTTAATTATTTGACCCACCTAAAACAAGTATCTACCTATCTGCCTGTGTAATTTGGGGACTGCCTTTTAAATAGGGTGTGTATTTAAACCTACCTACTGGTGGCACAAATGGGGGCCCTGTAATTGGCTGGGGGCACTTTCACTCCTTGAGGTAATACTACTGTGTTGGTCACCAGGTGGACATTATTACAATTTGGGGCGCTGTAAATGGGGAGTTTGTACAGAGCTGAAAAAGAGAGGAAACTAAGATGCTCGTGTGGTAAATTCTGCTGGGACAAGTCCTGGCCGGGAGAAGACAACATGATAGTCTGGGCCAGACGGAGAAGAAAAGGGAAAGTGAACAACTGCTAACAGAGAAGACATCTCCTGTGAGTCCCTGAATGTAACTGCACTGTAATCACTTATATGTCTGTAGAGCCTGTGTACACTGGTATCTACTACTAAATCCTCACTGCATGGTGGTAATATTGGTCTTCATATAATGGTTTATATGCAGTAACAATACAATGGTCTCTTTATGATGGTGATACGTGGTAGCATTATTTGGTTTTTGTATATTGTTGTTATTTGGCAATATTGTTCTTGGTATTTTGATTTGGTCTGTAACAGTATAGTGGTATTAGTCAATATATAGTAGTGAAATACGGTGATATGTGGCGGTATTACTGGTCTTGATATATTGATTTGTTGAGTAAAATTATGATGGTTTTAATCACCATATGTTAGTAATATGTGGCAGTATTATTTGGACTTTATATATTGTTGTTATTGGTAATATTAGTCTTGGTACACTGGTTTGGACAGCACTATTATGATGTTATTAGTCACTATAAAGTGATGACATGTAGTGATAATGTGGCAATATTTTTCGGACCTTGTATACTTACTGACCCACAGAATGCAGGTAACGACAATTAAACTGTAAGGTGTAAACTCCAACAAAAACTAAACCCCCCCCCCCCCCAGAAAAAAAAAGTGCAGTTGCACTTTTTTCCTGTTCACCTCACAAATAATTGGGGTGATAAGGATGATGAGGTCAGTTGCTTTGACTGTTTAACTTGCTTTTCTTTTTCTGTCACCTGACACCATTTCAAGTGAATTTTCTCCTGTTGAGCCATCCCTTTATGTAGAAATAATTTTCTGCGGCATGCTACACCTTAGATATCCATCAAGCCAAGTAGGGAACCTGTTGTTAAAAAATAATGTTTCACAGCGATTGTCCAGGAGCAGGAAGGCTCAAGCTGAAGCTTTGCATCAGGGCCCCTGACCCTTTACTTATGCTCCTGCCCTCTATTATATCCAGCGCCAAATAGTGCAGTGCAAACCACCTGACAGGTTTTCTATAGAGCCTAACATTGTTTAGGGTGTATGGAGCATGATAACTCACTGAGCCAGCTTCATACCCAGCAGGTAAAGACTGCTAATTACAGCCACAACTTGATGCTAGAGGCCGGAATTGGTAATAACTGTGGTATCAGCTATTTAACATTTTAGATGCCATAATAAATGTGACATTTCAAATTTAATAAAAATTTTTTTTAAAGGTTTTAAAAATATTTTTTAAAACTGTAAGTTAAAAATGATCATTTTGCCATTTTATAGAAAGTGAGTTTTTTAGTCACTTTGCTTCTCTAAAAAAAACTGGAAGAAAAGTGATCAAATGGTAACAACATAACTTGGGATGAGCGAATTGAATCTGATGAAGTGGAATTCGTTTTGAATTTCAGGAAAAATGAATTTCTAAATGAAGCTGAATTTCCTGGCGACTCATGTTAATGAACCGTCTTTTTTTCTAAAATGTCCATGAGAAAATGTTGTGACATGGGGCAAAGAACTATGGGAGAAAGAAAGAAACACCCTCAATGCCATGAAATGCAGACATGCAGTCTATCAGCAGCCAGCCAGCTTCTGTGATGTCACAGCCCTATAAATAGGCCAGCCATTTTATATTCTGCCACTTGCCACTGTGTCTCTTATGTACACGGATCCCTCTGCAGCAGCACTCTGTGCCAAATATTTCCGATTTTATAGTTACTGGGGTGAAATACCTATCAACTACACAGTGTATGTGTGTCATATACACAAATGTTCCTGAACCAGCGTTTTCTATTTTGGGATATTGCTCTCAGTGCCAAAGAGTTACTTTTTTCACTTATTGTGGTGAACTATCTTTGAAATATAGTGTGTGTATTTCTCATATACACACATCTCCATTACAGGCAAGTTATTATTTTTGAAAATTGTTCTCTGTGCCAGAGAGTTACTTTTTTCACTTATAAGGTGAAACACCTTTGAAATACAGCTTGTGTATTTGTCATATACACACATCTACATTACAGGCAGGTTATTATATTGGGATATTGTTCTCTGCACCAAAGAGTTACTTTTTTCACTTGTAAGGTGAAACACCTTTGAAATACAGCTCGTGTATTTGTCATATACATACATCTACATTAAAAAGAGTCTGTTTTATTGTAAATTTTTGATCAAGCAGTATGTCAGACATAGAGGTGGCAGGCTCTTCACATGGGAGGGGCAGTGGCGCAAATGTTCCTGGAGCAGGCACAGGTCACAGCAAAGGTAAGGGCATGTCGTAGCAGGGGTCACTCGGCGAGGCCAGAGCTACCTATGTCATCTAGCGACCAAGCCAACGGTTCTTGAATGATTGACTAGGTAATTCATTTCCTCCACAATCTGTCATTGTGCCACTCTTTGGCCTACTCATGCTGCTGCCACTTCCACAATCTATCATTGTGCCACTTTCTTGCCTTCTCATGTTGCCACCACCTCCACAATCTGTCATTGTTCCACTCTGTGGCCTACTCATGCTGCCGCCACCTCCACACTATGTCATTGTGCCAGTCTGTGGCCTACTCATGCTGCTGTCAGCTGACCACTCTCTCACTCGACCACACTATGGTTTCCTAATGCTATTTCCACACTCCACCACTCTGAAATTGCCACTATGTTTGGTTTTCCTCTCTCTTTTAATCTGTCAAAAGGAATGAAAAGGACAAACACAACCGATTGTGACTTTGGAGAAGCTGTAAGATCAGTATGACATAGTCCTTTGTTTGCATCAGGATTGTCTGATGATTAGGTAGGTAAAAGCAGGAGTGGATACAAAACACAGAAGACATGCAAATATTCCATTTACTTGTCATCTCTGTTTTTGGATCAACTCCTGTTTCTTTTTGTGCTTTTGCAATACTGATGGATTATTGACCAATTGAAAGCGGACACTGATGGATGAAAGGAAGGGCAAAATGATCAGTGACGTCAACGCAAAATTACCGCTGACATCCTCTCCACTCTTTTAGTGTGGAAAGGGGGGGGGGGGCCTTACATGTATCACGTTTAACAGAACAGGTTCTGCCATAAACTGTGGAATCATCTGATGCTGTGTAAAAGGAGTGCGCTCTTTGACGCTATCGTAGGATCTTGGCCCTCAGCTCAGTTCTTTTCAGCTGGCGCTGACATTACCCTGACAGGCTACGTTCCCACTTCTCTTATTTGGTCAGTTTTGACCCCGTAACTGCCCAGATAAGTGAAGTGTGAAGGGATTCTAAGATCAGCGCCTGTCATCTGCGTGTCATACTAAAACACAGCATTATTTCAATACCAAACCACGCTCCTTATGCATATTTCTGAATGACACAACGTTCTACAACACCATACAGGCTCTCCACAGCCAGGAAATATCTGTTTTTCAACGTGATTCATCGCAAATAAATTCTGAACCGAATTTTTAGGGAAAATTCAGCGAATCGTCCGAATCGAATGTTTGAGAAATTCGCTCATCTCTAAATACAACCACACAAAAAAAGGCCATCACTCAATTCCAAAGATAGAAAATTAAGAGTTATTGGTTTCAGAAAATGGCAAAAGAGTTCAAACATAGTGAAAACTCTACACATTTAGTATCTCCAGAATCATTCTGACTTGCAAAATATATTTATTTTCTGTTCATAAACTTAGTTTATATCAATGTAAAAATCCATTTATTTAGTGGGTAGTTTTCCTCTAATTATTTATATACAGCCAGGAAGAATTATTTTCTCAGTACCCAAGTATGTATATTTATTCCATCAAAATGTTTAGATTTTATTACTTATAGGAAACTATATTTAACTTTTCTCTTGATGAAGCCACCACTATGATTGGCAACACATGTGGGTTTTGCTCCCATACCCCCCTGAGTCTATTTTATTGTCGGCACATTTAAGGTCCTTTTCCCTTACTTATCATATTAAGATCATCTGCTTCTTTTTTGATACCATTATTATATTGGATTATATTATTGGAGTATTTATTATATTGGATTTTGTCCACTTTATTTCGATATATTTCTTTTATTTAATCATTATAGATGCTTTTTCTCACCTTTTGGTTGTTTGTTTTTATCTTATTTGCTATAAATATATACAGTTGAAACCAGAAGTTTACATACACTATAAAAAAGACACATATGCATGTTTTCTCACTATTTGACATGAAATCAGAATAAACCTTACCTGGTTTAGGTCAATTACCAAAATTGACGATGTGCCATGGAAACCAGGAGGACTTTTTCAACAGACTGATCACACAGGATGAAACTGTGTCCATCATTATGATCCTGAACTAATGAGTCCATCAATGCAATAGGAAAACATCATGACTTAACCGCCCTCCAAAGAAGGCACGTGCCCGACACTCGGCAGCAAAGTCATGCTCACAGTATTTGGAGACCAGCAAGTAGTATTGATGGATTTCCTAGCAAAGGGTACATACTATGCTTCAGTTCTGCCGAAATTGTGGGAGGCCGTCAAAACCAAGAGACGTGGCATAATCACCAAAGGTTCACAACTCACATGTTGCCCAAATGGAAGCATGCTCCTGTGGCTTTGTAATTCTACTGCATCCTCCTTATTCAACCAACCTCGCACCATCAGACTTTCATCTCTTTCCAACAGTGAAGTTATTTATGAAGCGCAACCAGGGGCGTTGCTAGGGTCCTAAAACATCCGGGGCCCGGGCCCTATGTGTTAAGTTTTGCTCTGTAGGGCTGGGTTCACACGGCATTTTTCACACCTCATTGTGAACTGCGGCATGTGTTTTTACAGAGGAAAAACCTTCTGTTCCTGTCACTAATTTTCTGCATATTCCACATAGATCCTGTCTATCCCCTCAGCAGTCACTGTACAATGAAAATCAGCCCTGACAAATTTGCTCCCAGAATGATTATTACTATAAAAAAAAAAACTCCTACAAAACCAAGACCCAAAAATATTACTACCTAAGGATCAAATATATAATCCTGCCAGACCCAGGGGACGCACATACAGCTAAAAAGACCTGTATGTTCCAGACCCACGGCAGCGGCCTGGAGCACAGTTTTATCCGAGGCTTGTGCTCAGGATAAAACTGTCTAGCGATGCCCCTAGTCAGCTCTGTGGGTCACACTGACCCACAGAGCTGACAGTCTATAGTATAATTCATCAGCCCTGTGGTCAGATTATATATAATCTGACCCACAGGGCTGATGAATATAACTATAGGCTGTCAGCTCTGTGGGTCAGTGTGACCCACAGAACTCAGCTGACAGTTAACTTTCTGCACTCAGTTACATTATATTAACTTACAACAAGCTGACCCTGCCCAAGTACCTAATATGGCTGCAGGCTGCTCTGCTGGGCTCTGCGTGGGCACCAGAGTTGTAGCTAACGGCTCATGGGCCCTGGTGCAAAACTTCAGCTTGGGCCTACCTCCCTGTAGACAAGGGTTCTTCAGTACTTCACAGCTGTTGACCACTACTTTTTAACAACAGGTTCTTGGTGTGACGGATGTCTGCATGGTAGCGTGCCACAAAAAATTATTTCTACTTAAAGGGGTTGTCTGGCTGAAGAAAACTAATTTGAATTAGGGCCAGGCTGTGGTGAATAAAGTGATACTTATCTCCTTGATGCCCCCACTGTTACTCTGGAGCTCTCCAGGATCTGTTCCTTTTCACTTACAATTTTTTGTCCTGTCACACGGGAAAGGCTCATGCTCCCTTGACTTACATTGGAGCCTGAGCCTGTCCTATGTGTTGGGATGAGAACCTGAGAGTGGAGTGGAGCTTCGGAGCAATAGTGGTGGGTACCATGAGGTATCTATCACAGGGACAAACCCTTCAAATATACCAACCGAATAAAGGGAACTGCCTGCCCATTTAGAATTATATATCCCCAGGTCGCATCTCTTTTTTTACAATCATCGCCTCTTAAAAATGCCTCTTAAAAATGCTTTAAAAAAACAAATAAAAAAAGCATGTTTTTATGTCACATTATTTTTGGAGCTATCACATATTTTTCTGTGGATGGAAGGGTCTAAGGGCTTTTTGTTTGCAGGATAAATTGGCAGATTCTTTGATATTATTATTGGGTACATATCAGTATTTGATTACTTAATAAAAAAAAATTTTTTGGGGGGGGATGAACAGAAAAATGCAATTACCGTATGGGTTTTTACATATATATTTATTTTTGCAAAATCTAACATGGATTGAATAACACAAAAACTCTATACAGTGGGGATGTTCACAAGGCATGTTTGGAATAGTTTTTCCCGTACTGAAAAAGGGGACCCAAATGTATTACAAAACCCGTTCAGTGTGATTTTAATTGAAAGCAATGTAAAAAAATTATCACTGTTCAGACATAACGTGTTTTACATAGGTCTTTGTAATGCGTTAAACAAATCTGATCACAGGACTGACATGTCGATTCTTGATCCATTTTATGCATTACAAACTCTATTTAAAACTATTGTTGCAGTCCAGAAAATTTATCCAAACACGCACCACACTTTGGGTATGTATTTGGATATGTTTTATGTATTGAAAAGCACCATGTGAACATATCCTTAAAGTGAATTCATAGAGCATGCTTCCCACTTCAGCTTCACCTTCCCGGGGAATACGTTGTAAATTCATGGCACTCAATGAGAGCTGTGATTTTACCATAATTGTGGGCCATACATCAGGCGCATTGCAGCGCAATTACGAATCAAAGTACGGCCCACAATTATGCTGTGTGATCATTCCCTTACTAATGTTGTGCAATATATATATATTTTACTAAATAGAGTTTTTTTTGGGGGGAAATAGAGGTTAAGTGTTTTCCTATTTTTATTTTCTTTAATATTTAAACATGTTATTACTGACCAGCAAGCAGCAGCAGCAGCTATATGATGTTTACAGACAGTGATTTAGTGACTGGAGCTTCCTGCTCTGTAGTCGGTACGGGATCAGGTTTCTCATGTACAGAGAGCAGTGAGCACAGAGCGTCAGTCACTGAATCTCTGCCTGTAAATGTCCTATAGCTGCCGCTCGACATTTTTAAACTTTGATTTACACTGTGACCTGCTCCCCTGTGAAATACATCAACAAGTGATAACGGCGAGAGAGCAGCTTACCGGCACAATCACACACTGCCCTGAAGCTTCTGTCTCCCTCCAGGTTGAGTGCAGCAACTAGCTTTCGGTGCTGCCATCACAAGGCCGTGGCTCCTCTCATTTGGGGGTGGAGCTATAAGGCTCCTATTCCGGCCACCCTAACTCCACTGTACAGCGCTGGCTCTATCAGCAATCTAATTGTGTGGCGAGGGGGGCCTCTGGGACCCCTGTACCTACGCCACTGGCGGGCACGTACTGAGGTGGAGGAGCATGCAGGCACCAGCACCCAGGTCGTACTGCAGCCTCGCTCCTCCTCCTCCTCTATAGACAGCCCCAGCAGCCAGCAGCATGACAGCTTACGCTGCGGCTGCTCTCCCCCCGACCCTGCGCAGTGCGCACTGAGCAGGAAGCAGCCGGCAGCTCAAAGGATGACGCTGCCTTCCTCCTGACCCTGCGCAACAGCGTGGCGCCGCTCTACTATAGCAAATGAGGGCCGGCTCCCGGCAGGGAAGGAAACATTCGGGGCAGCAGGCAATTTATCCGGGGCACGAGCCCCGAGTAAAAATGCCTAGCGACGCCCCTGAGCGCAAGAATTCTCCAGATGATGAGACTCTGATTTCCAAAGTCACAACATGTCAACTTCTAGAAGTTAGGTGTTCACAGTTGCTTAAAGAGATGGGAGAAGTGTGTGTCCCTAGGTGGCACCTATGTAGAGAAAGACAAATAACTCTTCCAAGTTTCATTGCTCTCAGTTCACAGGAAGTGGGTCAGGGGAAATCTTTACTGAACGTCCCTTGTAGAAGCAGGAGACTGTCTGATGTCTCTTATATACAGCATATGTAGCAGAGGAGATCCTGCTCCACTTTCTCTTAACACACACAGTAAAGCTACAGCACTGTCTCTGTGAGTATCGCTGCCTCTTAAGGCTATGTCTACACAGCATTGGACAAAAAACTCAATGAAAACCAAATTCTAAAAATGTTCATAAAACTGAGTTTCTAGTCCGCTGCCTGTCAAAAGCTGCTGAAAAAACAGCAGGTTTTTTGGCGCGTTTTGATTTTTTTGGCGGGATTTTTACATGCTTTTTTATTGCAGAAATGCAAAACATTATAATTGCTATGGATTTCTGCAAAAATGCATCAAAAAACATCCAGCGCTTTACATAGACTCCGATAGTTAATGTTCTCCCTTGCTCAGAACATTTTTACTATACGAACCTATGGGACCTCTTTTCAGTAATTTTTTCAGTGTTTTTATAAAATGAAAAAAACCCTGAAAAAAAACGGACTTTTTCTGTGCAGTGGAGACCTAAGTCTTCGCCTCTTATCCTCCATAAACTGAGGCAGCTCTAACCTGACCAATCTAATTCTGCTATATGGTTTTTAGGGAATTCTAAGTGATTGAACATGGAAGGGAAAGGTTTGGAAAATAGAAGAGGAATCTGACGAAGGAAAA
>JAODAL010066609.1:0-17681 GCA_025379985.1 Phyllomedusa bahiana | reverse complement strand
ACCTCTTAACCGCTCCTTCAGGGGTTTCATTTTCGGGTTTTCCATCTCCGTTTTTTTCCTTTGCTTTTGGGGGTTTCCCAAAGGGGAAATCCTTTTTGGGCCCCCCCTCTCCTCATTTCAATCTCCCAACACCCCCCTTTGGAAAAACCATCAGCAGTTTTTCGACTTCCAATCCCATCTCAAAGTGATGACCCCCAAAATTTTTAAACCCCTTTTTCCCCGGGGACTAAATTTACTCCCTGCTCCAAAACCCAGTGCCCTTGCCCTGTCCGCTATCTCTGACATATGTCCTCTTCTCTTTCTTAAACAAAACCCTAAAATAAAACGGAAATTTTTTAGTCATCCCAAACCCTTTCCATTTAACCCACCCCCACCCTGCAAACCCTCTCTCTTTTGGGGGTTTTGGAACCCCCCAAATAACTCCTAGGAAAACGGGCCCAAATTTTGGGAGTTATATTAACTCTGATCTGCCCTTTTCCCCCCCCTATACCCAATCCTTTCCCTGCTCCTGTAAACCTGCCCCTTTAAGAACATCTCCAAAATTCCATCCTTTTCCCTCCTGTGTAAACAGCCCAAACTCTCTTTGGGTTGCTCTTTATTCATTCTCGTTTTGATTTTCTGGAACCCCAAATTTGTTGGTTCCCTCTCTGTAAAACTCCCCCCTCTCCAATTGCCCTGAATGCGCACCCAAGGCTTGCCCTTTTTTCCCCACCCGCTTTTACTGATCCCTCTACCCTGTTCGGGTATCTGAAATGGTACCAAATTCAGTACAGAATAAACAAAAACAATAAACATCCCCCATAAAGCCCCACGGGCCTCGACCCCCCAAATCTCCCCCCTTTTTTCTCTGTTACCACCCTACCCGGCTCTCCGCTCTGCTACTGATCTAAGATTACACACCTCACTCATCCGAACCTCCCATGCCCGTCTCCAAGACTTCGCACGTATTGCACCAGTTCTCTGGAACATGTTACCCCATGTGATCAGGCACACTCACAACCTTCACAGTTTTAAGTGCGCTCTGAAAAATCATCTTCATAGACAAGCCTATCAAGATCCCTAACTGTTATCCCTTCAAATTCTGTCACACATTCGTCACTTCCTGCATTTTGGCACCCACAGGCACTTCTCTGTATATAGATGTATGGTTGCGATGGCAGGTTCATCCACTTTTTTATGTATACTACCCCATATTTATGTAACATGGCTGGACTATGTAAACCAAGCACTTGTCATCGTTTGTTTCACCCATACACCCTAATAGATTGTAAGCTCTTGCTAGCAGGGCCCTCACACCTCGTGTCTCATTTGTAAGTAGCCTTTTTATAATGTAATGTCTGGTTTGTCTGTGCTTAAACTCTCTATATTGTAAAGTGCTGCGGAATATGTTGCCGCTATATAAATAAAGATTATTATTATTATTACGTACGGAATATTACAAAAGTTCACAAGAGATACTAGGAGAGAGTCGTTAAAAATCAAATGAACTGAACAAGTTACTTTCCTGTATTTTGATTAAGCTCAGAAAAAAAAACATTTATGTGTGAAGGGACAAATTGATTGTATAGGGGAACTGAAAACATTATTATTATCTATATACTATGCATAATACAGTAAATGGCAACCAGTTTTTGTACTTACCATACTGTTGTCTCCCTCCCCTGCCTTCTTCGATTTCTTATATCTAGTGAGCAGTACATGCCAATGCTGTCTGAGGTCATGATCTTTCCTTTCATGGTGAACACAGCCTGCTTAAAAGCATGGAAGGCAAAGGAGGTACAACACAGCACAGTGGCCAGTGTGCCATGTAATGCGTCATCATTATGACTGTAACCATGTTGTGCAAAAAGGAGTAAAATCTTTAGCTTATTAGTAGTCAACATCTGTTTACAAAATTTTAAGGTTGGGTACCTTATTTTTTTTCTCAGTTTGCTGTAAAAATGGACACTACACAAGGCTGCTTTTCCAAGTTCTTATTTTTTATCCTTATGGGTATGTTCATGTGTCATCTTTTTTTTTCAAACAAAAAAATCCAACAAGGAATCCACAGTAAAAATATTAAGCAGTACCCTTAGACTTCTGCAGCAGATCTTAACTCGAAAATGCAGTTTTCACCAAAGATATGGATGTTTTTAGCCCCATTTTAGTTGGGCTAATCTGTGTTTTGGCTACAGGATGTGGAACTCAAGAGGAATCTGGATCAAAGAATGGACAATGGAATGGATTGCCTATTTAAATCAATGGGCCTTTGTTTTTAAGTGAATTTTGATATGTAATTTGACCTGTAATCCACATCGAATTCCGCATTAAAATCTGTCCCTTGAAAAAAGCTTTATATTTCTAGACAGATTTCCAATATGATGAGTTCATCAAGTATTTTCCCTGTTCCTCATGTTAATTCTGCTGTGATTATATACTCTACTCACAAATAGTTAGGGATATTTGGCTTTTGGTTGAAATTTCAGGGTACATAACATTTCTTGAATTTTTTTTAAATGAACTAAATGAGACCATCTCTGGAATGCACATGTCCAACTTTTCAGTGTTTCAGTTCTTGTTGCACAACTTGCTGATATCTAGCAAGGAGCTTGATGGCAGAAATTTCAACATGTGTTTAATCCCTAAATCACCCAATAAATTTTAGGGGATCAATTTGAATTGGTATTTAAATTGTCCTCCTCATTATGTTGTTCACAGTTTAACATCATGAGACCTAAGACAACAACTTACAATTGATCGACGGAACCTCGACATTGCAAGACTTTAAGCAGGATGCTCTCAGACAAAAGTGGCCATTGAGCTTGGAGCGTCACAGAGGGTCATCAACAGGTTGCAATTGAGACACAGAGAGACTGGAAGAGTCACAGAAAGGCAAAGAAGTGGGTGTCCTTTGGCTACATCACACACTGATGACTACTTCATTGTAAACAATTCCCTGCAGAACCAGATGATGAATACCACACAACTCCAGGCATCTTAATGGGATGTGAGACACAACCAAGTGTCAAATCAGACCATTCATAAATGTTAACATCATGTGGACTGCATGTTAGATAACAGTCAAGGGTACCTGACCTGGCACTTGCAAAGCACTCTTCTTGACATCTCCAACACCATTGGCGGCCATTATTTCTACTTAGAGTTAACTGACTTAAATCACTGAACAACACTGAGGATGAGAAGTCCTTCGTTCAGTGTAGATGCTCCCTGATTCATGCAAGATGATGATGATTGTGCCTGGTGGAGTGGTCAGGTCTCCCTGCTGGTCATCTACCAAGCAGACCATGCTGGCGTAAATGGTTATGAATGGTCTGACGTGACACTTGGGTGCTTCTCAGCTGCCTTAAATGTGCTTGGAGTTGTGTGGCATTCATCATCCTGTTCTGCAGGGCATTGTTTACAATGAAACAGTCATCAGGGTATGATGTAGCCAGAGGACATCCACTTCTTTGACCTTCTGGGACTCATCCCGTCTCTCTCTATCTCTGTTGCAACCTCCTGATGGCCACTTCCATCTGAGAGCATCCTGGTTGAAACTTTGCAAAGGTGAGGTACTGTTGATCATATGTAAGGTGTTGTCTTGGTCTCATGATGTCAAAATGTGAACAGCATGATGAGGAGGACTGTTTAAATCCCAATTCAAATGGATCACTAAATTTATTGGGTGATTCAGGAATCAAACACCTGTTGGGAATTTTGCATAACCAACATTGAACAGTTGGACATGTGCATTCTTAAGGAAAGAGATGGTCTCTTTTAGTTCATTTAAAACAAATGTCAAGAAGTTTTATGTTCATTCTAAAATGTCAACCAAAAGCCAAATATCCCTAACCATTTGTGGGTGGTGTAAAAACAAAGTTAGGCTTTTAAACTACAAGGATTTTTGTTGGCATGTTTTTACAATAATGATTGTCCATATTCCAAGGCAAAATTATGTAGGGATGATATCATAATACTGCTTGTCTTGATTCTCAAGCAAAATTATACTGTGGTTATAACTTGTTTGTCGACTTGCAATATTATATCATGAAGAGGTCACAGTAACATACATTTAATAATTTTTTAAACAATAATTTTTTAAACAATAATTTGATTTTACAAACTAGAAATATGTATTTGTCGGCTTATATTAATCAAAAATAGAGTGTAAACCATAAAATATTTATACCTCACGGTAGGAGGAATCAACAGAATGCAATATGCAATAATTGATGCAATGAGAATGCATGGAATGGAATTAAAACAACATTATATCATCAAAATGTAAAGTAAGTAAAATTAAGCTAGCAAAAAAATGAAGGCACATATAGGAAATGATCCAACTTACAATGCTCCAAATACCATGAACCTGTTTAATCAGAACACATCAAGGTCACCTGTATAGTTATGCTGTAATGAGTAGAATGAGAAATGGTAATGTAAGGGGTCTGACCATCATGAGACCACCCAGGAGTCTCAATTACCTAGACTTTGAGGTAAGGCGTTTATTGCAGGCTTTTATTTACTTATACTTGTACTAACAAATCTGATTGAATGATTTCTATTATCTGGAGGTCATTACTAAAGTCATGATATGACATAGTACTATTCTGTAAGGTGGAGTAATATATTCTATCCTTAGCAGGGCGCAACAAAAAATGGCTGGCCTCATAACAAACTTTTCATTCCCCTCTCTCCCCATGAAAAAAAAATGTATCATGTGAACTCTTATAAGGCTTGGTTCACATATGCATTGAAGATTCAGCTCAGAACCTCCGCGCAAACTGCGCTATTTTTTCCGTCTAAATGATGGTCATCATGGCAGAAACCCAACGGACCCATTGTAATTAATAAGGTCCATCGGACAAAGTGGATGTCAATTAGGTGATCATATAGCATTAGATATCAGTGTACGCAGGCTCTGCAGACTGAATATTGCCTCCATACAGTGACCAGATAGTGGTAGATACCAGTGTACACAGGTTCTACAGACTGTATATTACCTCCGTACTGTAATCATATAGTGGTATATATGATACTAGCAGCCTGACACTATCAGGATGGGAAGATCCATAGATATTGGATCTTCCCATCCTAAAAATTCTGACCTGAAACCGTCCCAGAGATGGACCATTATATTAGAAGGTCCACTTCAGATGATTATACGACTCCTCCCAGTACCCTGGTGCATTGGGTACTAGGGTAATAGTGAAAGGGAGTTTGTTTCACCAAGCCCCAGTGATAGTAATGAAAAGGCATCTATCAGACACCTCCATTGCTAACAATGGAATTAAATGGAAAGAAAAAACACAAAAAACAAAAAAGTATTTGAAGAAACACTTCCTGACACCAACCCTATTTAACCATTTTATTAAAATAATAGATCCAACGCTGATCTTATGTAGTCCACCAAATCCAAAGTCGTCCAAAAAGGAAACCTGTAAGTAACCAGAAACATTACACACATACATAGACTGTATAGTTTATTCAGCATCCAGGAAAGCCCATTCATCCCATCCCCCACAACTGGCACCCAGTAATGCTTGTGGGTGATGGAACATTACTCAGATATTCTGGACACTGGATAGTCTATCCACTAACCAGAAAAGTTGGGTGACCTCCCATCATACTTGCCAACTTTTGAAAGTGGGCATCAGGGACATCTGAAGATGCCACAAAACCTTACATGGCCATGCCCTCTTGTTTTTGAGCCACTCCCTTTCACAAAAAGTCATGCCGAATCCACCTAACTGTGTTACGACTCTAGAAGAAAGCTAAATTAGGGTTTTGGCATCACCCAGCTTCCCTGGACATTGAAGAGTCTATTCAGCATCCAGAAAAGCTGGGAGATACCACTAAGCTGTGCTTGAACCTAAACCATCACACTGCAACCAATATTTCCACCGTACAGTGATTATATAGTGGTAGCTACCAGTGTACACAGACTCCATACTACGCCATACAGTGACCATATAGTGGTAGACAAGTGTACACAGGTTCTAAAGACAGTTAAGTAACTGCAGTTCAGTTACATGTAGGGGCTCTCTAGAGCCATCTTTTATGATTGGAATTTTCCACATTCCCTTTTTCTCTCAATCTTGTCCAGACCGCCATAATGACCACTCCTGGCCAAGACTCGTCCCTGCAAAATTAACCACACAAACATCTTAGAATTCTATATTTTTCAGCACTTTCCTACCTGTGGCGATCTCTTTACAAACTCCACATGACAGGTGTGGAGGTTATGGGGTGATAGGTTCAGGTGGAAAGGTTATGGGGTGATAGGTGCAGAGGTTATGAGGTAATAGGTGGAGGTGGTGGGGATTGTATTTTGTGTTGGCATTAGGATGCATAACACAATGGTGAGGAGTTGTGGGAGAGAGGAGTACAGAGCACAACTTGCAATCTTGTTGGGGGGCATAGGGCCATCCACCTGGAAATTGTGCTGCGGCTCTGGTCTGTACCCCTCCAGAATCCTATTGTGCAGGTTGAACTATGTACCCTGCACCAACAGAAAATAGCCATGGGCATGATCTTCAGGGGGTGCAGGAGATGGAGTTTAGTACTGTCATGTTTATACAGGTTTTCCCGTTTGAACTATGTTGGACTCATTGGATTATGTCAGACCAACGTTGGATTGATTTCTTTAATAAAATGGTGAAAGAGGGCTGTAGTTGGGGGGTGTTTATTTAAATAAAAGATTTTTTGTATAGTTTTTCTGTTTTTTTTTCCATTTAATTCCAGTGTTGGTAATAGAGTATCTGACAGATGCTTTTCCATTACTATCGCTTGGACTTTGTGTTAGCCAGCAGTAGTTTTTGGCACCCGAAGGCTGACACTAACCCCGTGTAACTATTACCCCAGTATCAAACGTACCAGGGGTACTGGGAAGAGTCAAGTAACGTCAGAAGCAGACCCTCTAATGTGATGTTTCGCTTGTGACTGTGGGCTGGTATTTTTAGAATGGGAAGAGACCAGTGTTAATGGACCTTCCCATTCTGATAGTGTCAGGCTGCAGCTCTTGGTTTTACCTTGACTGGTTATGGAAAAAGGAGGGACCCCACTTCATTTGTGTTCTTCAAAAATCGTTTATTTATTGAGAATCTTAAAGTTGGCAACTAATGTAATGATTACAGTGGATGCCTATGTTTAGATTCTCATTAAATAAAAAAAAACACGTGGAGTCCCCTCATTTTCCATAACCAGCCAAGGTAAAACTAACAACTGCAGCGTGATACTAACAGAATGGGAAGAACTATCAATACGGGTCCCTTCCCATTCTAAAAATACCAGCCTGCAGCTGCTAAAGAAGCTGACCCTCACATTAGAGGGTCCGCTATTGATGGTCACCAGCTCTTCCCAGTACCTCTGGCGTTTTGCGTCCTGGGGTAATAGTGACACTGGTTAGTACCAGCCTTGGGCAGCCTTGGGCAACAAGAAACACCGCTTGCTGACACCAAGCCCAAGCGATAGTAATGAAGAGGCATCTGTCAGACACCTCCACTACTATCACTGAAATTATATGGAAAAAAACACACACACACAAATTGCACACATTTTTTTTTATTTAAATAAACACCCCCTGACTGCAACCCTCTAACCATTTTATTTGAAAAAAAAATAGATCCAAGGTTGATCTGACATAGTCCACGGAATCCGAAGTACTCCTCACGGGACCCCGGTAATATACAAACATGACGCCCATACACATACATAGGCTGGATACCATATCCAGAATCCAGGAAAGCTGGGTAACACCCATCGCGAACAGGTAACATCCAGCTTTCCATGATAAGAATCTTGGGTGCCTCCTTTGGGAGATGGAGTGTCACCTAGCTTTCCTGGATGCTAAATAGGCTAGTTTACAAAGTGGTACAATGACAGATTGTGGATGTGGCAGCAACATGAGTAGGCCACAGAGTGGGACAATGACAGATTGTGGAGGCGGTAGCAGCATGAGTAGGCCACAGAGTGGCATAATTACACAATGTGGAGGTGGCGGCAGCAACAGCAGCAGAAGATTCAGGCCGGAGAGTAACAAAATTACATAATTTTGAGGTGGTGACAGCTAGGTGACATAATGAGGACGTGGCAGCAGCAGCAGCACATCAAGCCAGAGAGTGACATAGTGACATAGCAGCAGCAGCATGAGGAGACCTGCGTGGTGAGGTGGCAGCTGCATTAGAAGGCTACATAATGGCTCAGTGAAGAGTGGGGCAGTAGGTGGAAATACCAGTCCCTGGTAAAGATGGTGGGTGGTAGAAGGAGCAGCTGGCAGCAGATGTGTGGCATCAGGCAGGTGGCAGCATCAGAATAGTAGCTGAGACAGATAGTCAGAAGAATCCAGACTCATTTGTCACAGTTTTGGTGAGGCGGCATGGCTAATCTAATCTGATGCATCAGGCTTTGGTGTGTGGAAATCCTGGCTGATCCACCTGATTCATCTTGACAAAGTTGAGTCTCTCCACATTTCAGGTGGACAAGTGAGTTCTCCTTGGGGTAACTATGGCCTCCGCTGCAGTGAACACCCACTCTGATGCCACACTATTGGCCGGGTAGGACAGCTTCTCCAGTGCAAAATCGGCAAGTTATGGCCACAAATCCAGTTTGGCTGCCCAGTAGTCCAGCCGATCTTCAATGTGGGGTAGCAGGGCGCTGTCCAAGTAGGCCACAACATGCTGGTTCAGGGTTTGCTCCAGGTGCTGCTGGCGAGTATCTTCCTCACTAGGTGGGTGACGAAAGCTGCTCATCCAAGACTCCAGACTCAGGGTGCTGCAGATGGAGCTGGTCATGTTCGTAGACCCCCCCACCCACAGCAGCCATGGCAGTGGTACATGACCACTGAGGAACCCCCCCGTTCTGACCTGCTAGAGGATGGATGATGGCGCAGATAGGCAGCGGCCAACTGACTACATAGAATGTCTCTATAGCATTTGAGTTTGTCGTTCCTCACAGCAGATGAAAAAAAGCCCCCATTTTGGACCAGTAGCAAGGGTCCAAGACGATGGATAGCCAGAAGTCATCCCTCTGCCAGACTGTGAGTATTCCACTACCCAGCCAAATCAGCATGCAGCGGGCTATCTGCGCAAGTCACTCTGAGGGACTCCCTGCCTCCATCTCCACTGTATGATGCCACCTCCTCTGGCTGCTCCTGCTCCTCCTCTCCTTTAACCTGGGTAAAAACAAACCACTTATTTCACCAGACATTGTTTGTGCTCTAAGGTCCTTCTCCTCCAGTTGAGCCCCCACCGGACTCATATGGCCGTGAGATGTAGTAGCCACGTCTCCAGTCCCCTGATCAAACAGATGTTGCAACATTTGTTCCAGGACATGAAGCAGTGAAATTATGTTTTTCATCCCGTAGTCCTGGCGACTGAAAAATAACGTGGCCTCATCAAAGGGCCTGAGCAAACGGCAGATGTCACATCTGAGCTGCCACTGGCTACTTGTGTACTCGTGTCCACTTGGATCATTAATGGCCTTTCTGTGTTCATAGAGTCGGTCCAACATATGGAGGCTGGAATTCCAACGGATGGAAATATCGCATATCAGCCTATGTTGGGGGAGGTCATTCTGTCACTGCAGCTCAAGGAGGGTGTGCTTGGTGATGTAGGAATGGCTGAAGTGCATGCAAAGTTTCCTGTCCATTTTTAGAATGTCTTGCAGATGGGTGGAAGACTTGAGGAACCGTTTAAACACAGCGCCATGTAGGGCGCATGGCTCAGCCCTCCACGGCGCAGCACGGACACCATGTTCTTTCCATTGTCTGTCACCATAGTTCCGATTTTCAGCTGTCATGGACAGAGCCAGGAATCTATTTCGTCTTTCATGAAAAGGAGCAATTCCTCACCTGTGTGACTTTGTTCGCCCAGGCAAACCAGGTGTAAAACTGCATGACACCACCATGCCCTGCAAATGTGGTATGCTGGAGGAGCCCTAAGACTTGTCGCTGCAGTGAAGACTGAGGTGGTGTAGGAGGAGGAGGCAGACATTGGCGCAGGATCAGCAGTTTGACAACATGAAGGAGAAAGCGGCGTCTCCTGTCCAATTTGCAGGTGTGGCTGGACAGGAAGAACATTCACCCAGTGGGCTGTAAAGGATATGTACTGTCCCTGACCGTAGTTACAGCTCCACACGTCCGCACTGCCATACACTTTGGAAGACACCAACAGGCTCAAGGACTGGCCCACCTTCTGTTCTACATATTTGTTCAGGGCCTTTTTCGAAAAGACATGACGGCTTGGGACTCTCCACCTCAGCTCGACACAAGCCATCTGCTCTCTGAACAGTGCAGAATCCACCACTTGTAAAGGGAGGGACTGCAGTACCACCAACTTGTACAGGAGCACGGTCAGCTTCTGCGCCAGAGAATGGTTGGGCTCATACTGCTGTCTCTTGGCAATCACCTCGGTGAAAGACTGTTGGCGCGATGAGTGGCGAGGAGCAGGAGTATCTGGACCAGTAGATGATGGGAAAAGCAGACAGCTCCCTTCGGCAGAGGTGGTGGAGCCTTAACTGTCTGAAATGGGATGCTGGGTGCTGCTGCTGTTGCTGCGGCCTGATGGACCACCACATCTGAGACATGTTTCTCCCTGGCCACTGGATGGTGATGTTGCATATGGTGACGCAGGGCTGTGGTGCCAACATTAGATTCCTGGCCACACTTCCTTTTTTGCTCACTGATTCTACATATACCCATGTTCACCTCCTCGAGTGTCTTGGCAAAAAACTGCCACACCGCCGAGTAGGTGATTTTGCCAGGCTTCACTTTCTGCAAACAGATTCAACATATACCCATGTTCGTCTCCTCCGGTGCCTTGGCAAGAAACTTCCACACCGCTGAGTAGGTGTTTTTGCCACGCTTCACTTTCTGCTCACAGATTCAACATATACCCATGTTCGCCTCCTCCGGTGTCATGGCAAAAAATTGCCACACCAAGGAGTAGGTGATTGTACCACCAACGCTCTGCACTGACTGACTGCTACCACTGCTGCCTCGGTGAGCCCTTTCGCTCCCGACCTCGCACTACTGCCACACTGCTGACTCCCAGCCCCACTACTGACTTGCTGGCTGTGCTGCTGTCTGACTCACAAGCTGCCGCCCTGTTCTCCCGACAATGATGATGAAGCCCTTGCTTCACCCGGCTCCCAAGTGCGATTGGCTACATCTTCATCGGTTAGTGTTTGCCCATCACTGTCCTCAATGTTCTCTGTGTACAGGGCCTGACCACTCACAACATAACCTCCCATGCCACTTTTCACATCACTAATTGCCCGCCTACTGCAAGAAGCAGCGGATGTCTTCACCACCTCTTTGCTGCCCAGTAGTTGCTCACTGTCCTCATATAGTTCATCCTCACTGTATAGTGGCGCAGAGCCCCCAGCACATAGTAGTTCTCTAGCTGAGGAAACCAAATGGGACAGAGGCGGGTTGAGAACAGGAGAGGGCCATCTGTCATCTGGGAGGAAGTGGATGACCTAGTCAACCATTCAAGAACTGTTGGATTGGTGGTCAACACATGGCCGCTAGATGACACCGGTAGCTCTGTCCTCGCCAAGTGGCCCCTGCTGCAATGTCCCCTTACTGTGCTGCGACCTGTGCCTGCTCCGGGAACATTTGTGCCACTGTCCCTCCCATGTGAAGGGTCTGCCAAGTCTCTGTCTGACATACTGTTTGATCAAAAATTTACAATAAAACTTTGTTTAATGTAGATGTGTGTATATGACAAATAGACAAGCTGTATTTCAAAGGTGTTTCACCTTATAAATGATAAAAGTAATTGTTTTCCACAGAGACCAATAACCCAAAAGACTGAACTGGCTGTAATGGAGATGTGTGTATGTGAGAAATACACACACTCTATATCAAAGTTACTTCACCACAAGAAGTGAAAAAATTAACCCTTTGGCACAGAGAGCAATATCCAAAAATTAAAAAAGCTGGTAGATGACACACACGCACTGTGTAGTTGAAATGTATTTCACCCCAGTAACTGTAAAATCAGAAGTATTCGGCACAGAGTGCGGTCATTTTTGATTTGTTAACACAAAATTCTGTTTCGCTCAGAATCGATTTTTCCTGAAATTCGAAGCGAATTCCACTACGTGGTAAGTAATAGAGTGTTAACATGGTAGCTATGGAAGTCTTCATTATACTACATCCTGCCATCGTAACCGCTTTTTATTCATTTAGATGCCACAGCGTCTAAATGGTTAAACAGCAGAGATCAGAGCCAGCTCCATTTCATGCTTTTAGCGGCAGGTGTCGGCTTCAATAATCAGCTGGCACATGCCGCCTATGAAGCGGGCTTAGCGCATGAGCCAATTACATAGCTCTTTACTGAAAATAGGATTTACCCAAATGTCCATTGTCGGGGTTAATAAAGTCATCAGCAAATTTTCATATTTTGTGCATAAAATTTAAGACTGGGATACCTGAGATCCCTGTGGAAGAAGCAGTGGAAGGGTGGAACCTTTGGGCTGGGCTTTGGTTGGGCTGGGACTCTTGGTAATACACCACTTGAAATGCTTGCTTGCTTGCTATTGATTTTTTATTGTGAGAACCAAATAATAGCTTGTCATTTTTACTAATTGCTGTCGTCCTGCACTATATTCATCTTTCTATTCCTGATGTAGATGGATGGAAGTGATAATATAAAGAGGAAATGAAGACTGAAGGAAGGTTGAAGATTGGATTGAGAAGCAATATACTCGTATGCAACATGTTGTAGCCTGAAGAAAACCTTCTATAAATGTTTAATCTTTGTCAAAGAATTATGGAAGGTTTACACTGTGTTTTCTAGATACATTTTTCAGACCCCAAAACAGACCCAAACACGTATCTAACAATGCTCAGTGCTCAGTCGTTTAGACGATACATGTTTTACATACGTCTTACAGATTAATTTAACGGATCCGACCAAAGAATTGATAGGTCAATTCTTAATCCATTTTACACATCAGACACCCTATTTAAAACTATTGGGTAAGTTTCTGCTGCACAGAAAACATATCCAAACGTACCACACTTTGGGTATGTGTTTGGATAGGATTTACATTGTTGTTTTCAATATTTTTTTTGGAATGAAAAACATATTGAAAATGTCGTTTGAACATACCCCTAGACTTCAATCTCTTTTCTGCACCACTTTGAGAGCACCAGTGTTTACATTTTTTTTATCCTTCTAGTTAGTTTTAATAACCTTTGATGAAATGTTTGGATTTTTGCTTTTTTAAGAAGTATTACAATTATTACAGATATTATTGGCAATGGGGAGCATCTCTGTCTGGTCCTGTGAGATGTAGAAAAGGATTTTGAGGACATTTCGTTCATGAGCACTAAAAGTGTAACCCCAATGTGCTTTGGTAAAGATTAGTGTTGAGCGATTATTATCGACAAAGTTGAAATCGGCACAGTTTTTATGTTGATCGAAATTTTTAGATCATGCTATAATTTAGGTTAAAATCTGTGCATCATCTATTAAGATCGCGGCATTTAAGCCGCTTCCTGTCATTTTGGCGGCCAGCAAATCAGCTTACAGAATAGAGCAGGGTGAGATGTGTGTGCGACATCATGACTGGGATGTGTATGGTTGCGATTGGCTGGAAAAATCACATGACCTCGTTTTACATAGAACAGCTTTTTCTGTTCAGCCTCAGTGTCTCTCAGCGTCTCAGAGCAGAAGGACGTGCGCTCTGCTTGTGTCCAAACAGCTCAGCGAAATTATTATATTTCTTCACAGAGAAACCTCTACTATTAGCTGTGATCCTTACAATTTAGTTAGATTAGAGATTGGAAGATTTTATGTAGTTAGGTAGAGAATTTTAAAGGAGCATCTACAGCTGTAAAGTCACGGGGGGGAGAGGGAGGAGCCCCCGTGGGGGAACACAGACAAGCTCTATAAAGAATACTGGATAAAGTTCACCAAGACTTAGTGTAGACATTGCACTGCAATAGCTTTATTATTAACAGTTTTCTATTGAAATATTTCCTGGATATTGGGCTGCCTGAACTTATAGGATACACATCATTTCTAGTAACTGCAAGTCTCTTTGTTAGGTGCAAAACTCCACTTTTATTAACAGTATACATTTCAGATAGGTGTTCATTTTCAATTTTGCCCATTCCACCTTTGTTGATATATCCACCTTGCACTTAAATTTGAACCCAGCAATTTTATAGTCACCACAGGTGAATTGAAAGGTGCCAAAAATATCGTTTATTACACAAATACATAACAGATACGTGTTTTTTGACTTTGGCGCACTACAGTTTTGTTCATTGAGGCAGCTTGCACTTAAATTTGAATACAGCAATTTTATAGTCACCACAGGTGAATTGATAGGTGCCAAAAAATACCTTTTATTATCCCGTATACATTTCAGATACGTGTTTTTTCACTTTGGCGCAGGCCAGCTTTGTTGATAGATCTACTTTGCAGTTATATTTGAATCCAGCAATTTTGTTTTGATTTGAGGGATTTGAGAATAGCTGTGATTTGCTGTCTTTTAATAAGAGACTTTCCAAAACTCTTCCATACCTTCTCAAATTTTTATATTTCTGAACATGGAGCGAACTTCAGGTGGTAAGCGAGCAAAGAGGGGGGTAGGACATGGAGGTAGAGGTACGAGAGAAGGTGCTCCTTCCAGTGCTGGCGACAACACGCATGCCAGCGGATCGTCAGTTGCAGGACCATCAGGCCTGTCATCGCTGGGTCAGGGCCCTGTGAATCTCAGTAATGAGAACAGCGTTGCCAATCTGTCCTTCAGGGTTAATGCAACCTGCATCCAGCAGTCTTACCTCCTCGTCCTCCCAGTCACGGCCACAAATGTCGTCATCAGCATCACCAGCATCCGTCCAACATGAAGCAGCCCAGATGTCAACTCGTGTACCCACCACTGTGGATAATCCATTGTCTGAAGACCTCTTTGATGACAAAATGCGGTTGGGGTCAGAATGCATGTTAAAAGATCAAGAGGCCAAAAAGGATGATTTTCTCTGCTCTGACGCCACAGTTACTGATGCCATCAGAGGAGAGAAGGAAGCGGTCAATCGGCAAAAATCCCGGGCGGTCGGCAACGCCTTGCAACGTCCCTCTTGCTTGTAGCCCGCAGCTCCTGGATGCAGAATGTCAAGACGACCAAGTCACCTGTGTTGATGATGATGATGATGACGACATTGCGGATCCAACATGGTCTTTTCAGCAGAATTTGCTTGCGAGCGCTTCATCACTGGACGAGGAGGAAGACGATGGGGTAGTGTCAGTACGGGTTCCGCCTCAAAAAGGGAGAGGGCGGTCGCAGAAGTCCGCTGATATGTTTCCGCCAGCCAGGTCAGCGCAAACCCCACTCCTCGCTTATCGCCGTCAAAAAGGTCCAGGACCTCTCAAGCCTGGGCCTTCTTTGACCAAGCCTCTGTTTCACCCAGAGATGTCATATGCCGCCTATGCCGTAAACGCCTAAGTAGAGGCAAGAACCTTAGGTGGTTAACCACCACCAACATGTCTAGTCACATGCAGCGAATTCATGAGTTGAAATGGAGGCAACCCTTCGCCAAAAAAGGCCAGACTGACGTCGGGCCTCCAACCACTGTCACACCCTCTGTCTCCGCCTCCTCCTCCTCCGCCACCACCAAGCGTTCCTCAGCTGCCCATGTCTCTCAGAGTCATGATCAGGGATCAGCCTCCGCTTCAGCCTCCACCGTCGCCCGAGTACCACCAGCACCACAGAGACCCATCCTACCCCTTCTCCTTCTGCCAGTTGATGATCTGCACGCCCGTACAGCGGCCAGTCTAGCAGCCAGCCTTCTGTCTTCCAGGTTTGGGAGCAGAAGAAACACTTTAACCCAAAACCATCCCAAAGCCAAAAGCCTGAATGTCGGCATTGCCAGGCTTTTGGCTTGGAAATGTTGCCTTTCCGTCTGGGGACACAGGGGGGTTCCGCCACGTCATGGCCCTTGCTGCCCCAATAAAATGCCGAGAGGGTTTCTTTGCCAAAAAAAAGCCGTCCCCCCCGGGCCCAGCCACGTGCATCTAAAGTTTCAAGCAGTTTCTGCATCTGGGGCCGGGAAAAGTCCTTTCTGCCCACGACACAGGGATAGAAGCCGGCCAACCCGTTTAATCTCGTACAGCTCACTGGGTGAGAGGGGTAATGTTCTGGGGGTGCGGTGGCTCTCAGGCTCAACGCACCCTTTTAAAAAACCCGAGGGATGGTCAGGGTTTTTTCCCCAAAAGGTCTCGGTGGCATCAGTCCCCAAGAAACCAGGCCTGTTGAAATTAACTATTTGGGATACCGTCCACACAAGGTCAGGAGTGTGGACGGCTTCCGCAACGGGGGACAGCGTGGCGGGTGCAAGAACCTTGTCCCAGGAAAGGTTGGGTGTGCGATAAGGGGGTAAAAATCTGCTGGCCCCTTAAGGGTAGATGGGCCATCCCTTCCTGGACAGTCAAAAAACCCTTGCGTCCAAAAATTTTCTAAAGAGCTACCCGGGGGAAACCCCGAGGAAGGCCAAAGAAAAGTTCGCATTTCCCCCGTTCCCCGCTTGTCCGCGGGCGCGTTGCCGTTAGCTGGGCCCCCCCCGTCAACGTCTAGTTGACGGGCAACACCGGGAATTCCCCCCCCACATGCTCCAGCGTTGTGGGCCCAGCCAATGCGTTACCATTACAGAGACACGGCTGAAAACACGGGTTCGTACTTGGTGTGTGACCAAAGAGGTTTGGGGCAGGTAAAAGAGCCTGCACCATCCTTGCCAGTTTTGAAGAACCCACCAAAATGGTCAGGGGGACAATGCCCTTGTCGCAGGGCTTTGGGTGATCTTATTTTGGGAAGTCGTTGGACACTTGAAAAAAAGGGTCCCCCAGCGAGGAGGAGGGAGGGACACAATGGGGACAGGACCTTTTCTTCCGTCAAACCCAAAAAGGCCCCGTAGTTTCCAAAATTTCATCGGTTTTTCATTAGGCAGGGGTTTTGGGGTCCAGAGCTAATCAAGGTGGCGAATCACTCTCAGGGGGCACTTCGGGCAAGTCAGGGCCCGTGTTGAAGCTGTGCCAAAGGCAGCGGAGGGGAGGAGGAGGAGGTTTTCCCTAGACCCCCGACTTTAACCGACGTCCCTGCCTTGGGAAAGAGGTTGGGCGCGAATTTGAACGGGGGAAAGGAATGAGGAGATCAGTTTGTATTCCCCTTAAAACCCAGAGGCTGGAAATCAAGGCCCCCTTCTCACATGAGGTTGGATGCTCCTTTTTCTCCAACATGACCTCGAAAAAGGTCATAAAAATGAACAACATTACTGGTGGCCACCCTCCGGATCCCGGACAAAAAAAAATCAGCATTTCCTTCCACCCCCCCAAAAAAAGAGTAAAATGCAGGAAATGGAGCCCTTGCGATTGATAAATGGAACATTGTTGCGTCTGCTTCACTTTCCCCCAATGTCTGTGGAACAACATCGCAAAGTGACGCATAGAGTCCAAGTACCGTAGTGGCAGCAGGCAGCAGGCAAGGTGGCAGAAGCCTAATGGGTGACCTCTGGCAATTTTTATTTACCACCTCACCAAGCATGAATGCAGGGCCACACCAACACACAGAGACCAGCTTAATTCATGGTGCACGACTATCTGCGTCTCAACCGTGTTTTTTTATGTGTTCGGCCCCAAATAGTTCTGGGTATCCAAAAAGGGGACGAAGGCCCCGGCTCGTCGCCACCCATA
>JAODAL010066608.1:0-17681 GCA_025379985.1 Phyllomedusa bahiana | reverse complement strand
CGTCAGAGAAACTTGATTAAAAATCCCCCCCTATTAGAAACGAAAGACGGTGGGAGCTTAGGATTTTTGGAAAAAACTCTGTTGAGGAAGGAAATCTGCGAGGTTTGGGTACGTAAAGTTTGCACAATACCACTTTTTTCCCAATGGGGGTAGCCTGAAAGATAATGAGGGGCCCGGGGGGGGTAAATTTGGGGAGATAGTACCTGAAGGGGGCGGAATTGGCCATGTTGGCCACGCCAGCTTTTTTTGCTCTTAAACCCCGGGGGAAAAGGCTTTTGGGGTGTAACGCCGCGCAAAGGCAAAAGATCCTGGGAGTTGTATGAGTCCCCTGTAAGAAAACAATGTCTGTCTAAGATGCGCATCCCGGGCGCAAAACGACTCTTCACATAGAGTTACCCCCCTTAAAATTTCTGTGAGAATCAACCATATTGCTGTCTAAAGATACACCCCTCTATTAAAAATAGGAAATGACAAATTGAGTTGTCACGCCTCCAATATACGTCAGGTATATATATATCATCTTATGTTTCTTTTTTCCCCTTAGTTCGTTGTTACGATAGCTCCATCTATGGATGTTGTAACATTGCTAGTTAACATTAAGCTAGATATGCCCTTAAGCCTGCCATAGCTATACCATGTGATTTGCTGATGTATACCCCCCTTCATCCAGCACCATTTTCCTTAAGACACTTTTGTAAAGACATGTCACTGTTCTCTCCCATTTGATTACAGCTTGGCATGCCGGAAAGATTAAAAATCCTTCTGGGGTGTAGATTGTAAAAGCATTGTATTCTTGTTAATGCTGTTGTTTACAGTTAGTTGTTATGCCCTTGCCCTTTGCAGACAGCATCCCCCTTTTTTCTTGTGTCTGGCCCCCTTTTTAGTAATGTTTTCATTACATTATGTATGTTTGCATGCTTGTACTATTATGTGTTTTGTCCCCGTACATCATAGTAATTCTTGTTTTGTATGTTCCACAGTTTTACACTATCCTATCATAAAATTTTAAACCGGTTATCTCTCCAAGTCAATGAGTGGGGGAAAAGAGTTTAGCTCCCGTAAAACTTTGCTCCTTTACCATAGAGAGGACAGTACAGTAAAAAGGCGGTTTCATATGGATTACAGAAACCTACCTGTGCACAGGTCGCGCACAGAGGGCTGCGTGAAGCAAAGGCTTTAATAGAACGGGGAACTAAAACTGTATAAAACGTAAGACAAAAAGGCCACAGTGACAGAGGTTTCAAATGGGCTCAATTGAAAAAATCCTAGTCGCACAGTACTAGGGTTGCGCAAGACCCTTTACCGGACAAAAAGTGGAAACCAAAAAGCAAGAAAAGCTGTCAAAGCGTCCCACAGAAGGAAAAGCAACGACTGTGAAAAGGGTCTTTGCCTCAAAAGTTAAAAAGCCAAAGAGGTCGGCAGCAGGTTAGGGTCGCCATGGCGCGGGCTAAACTGAGGGGCCCCAAAGGTAAGGGGCAAGATTTGCTGAGCAAGGATGCAGTTAAAAGCAGAGCCCAAAAGGCACAGTTAAAAAGCGAGTAAAGAAGGCAGAATTGGAAGCAGAAATTGGAAAAAATCAACGAAAAAGAAGCGCTGCTGCAATTCCCAAAGCGGGGGCTTTAAAGAAGCAGTAGTCTCAAGAGCGAAAGACTCAGCAAATTATTGAATTTTAAAAAACGAGATCTGACAACTCTCTCCGTACTTCAGACTATGTTGCAACAGCCAAGCAGAACCCCAGTCATATTAAAAGTCCCAGGAGCAAGTCCACTCCTGATTATGGCCCACGAAAACCCTGTTACACAGAAGCCCCCTAGGTAACCACGCCCCCCCAATAAAAAAAAAAAGAGAATTAAACGGCTGTAAACTTCTAAAACCTCCCCCAAAACGATGAAGGGCCCACAACTCTGCCACCCCTTTAAGGGGGAAAAAGGGAGGTGGGACTATTAAGAATAACAGTTCAAAAAATCCTATATCAACCAGATTTTCCCACCCCAAAACCCCCCCTCCGAACATAAATTTTAATCAAGGGATGTCTATTTTTCAGATTCTTCGAAAGACGTATCTAGTAACAAAGGGTCACAAAAGTTTGAAGCCCGACCTGAAGGCTACGGCTGGGATTTCTTTCAAAAACACCCCAAAGGAACCTAGTTTTGTCTGCAAGCAAAGAAGTTGTTCCCCTATTTCAAGGGTAGGGCCAGAGTCTGGAACATGCAAAATATTAGAGACATTAACATTAATTTCCCAAGTAGAGGCTTAAAAATGATATGGGACAGACTTGACGAATGTTAGGGCTCCCCAAAAGTGATAGAAAGGCCTCTTCAAAAGTTTGAAGCTTTCCTAAGATCTCCAAAAAATTTTCCCAAAGAAGAGAATTAGGTCCTGCTGATGGAACTTAAAGTTGCCAAGGCGAGGGAAATTTTGAAAGGCTTTCATTTTGGACACTGCGGGGGGGTGTAAAACCCCATAGACAGAAATTATTTCGGCTTGCAAAAAAGTGGCTTTGCGAAGGTTCCGCTTCAAAAGAAAGGTATAAGCTTCATTTCCCCCCTTCTCTTTCTTTGTAGTTTTATACATCGTAAAAGCAAAGAAGAAATGACCCAAAGTTTTGACTCTCAACGTTGACACTACTTATACAAAGTAAAATTAAACCTGCCTTACCCTAACTTTAAAGGGCAAACCTGTTACGGTTTAAGACCAGTGATCCCCTATGACTACACTAGCAAGCTATCAGCATGCGGGAGACTGAAAGCCCTCAGCGGGGAGACCATTCAGAGAATGTCCCTCCAAAAGAAGCCACATCCGCAAAAATGTAGAGGATTTAGAGAAAAATCTTAAAGGGGCCCCAAAACCTTTTCTAAAGAAAATCATATTTGCTACAGGTTTTGGCATCAATTTCCCCATTTGAAAGAAAAGTACAGCAAATCTTAAGTGTTCGAATGTGACAGCAATGAACACAATGCGGCTTACCCCCAGGAAAGCTCCATGGATTCCCCCCCACACCTTTCAGCCCCAAACAACAGAGACGGCGGGGAAGAAAAGAACCATATCCCCAAAAGTGACCCTCATGCACCCAAGTCTGGGGGAAAGGTCTTAGGGGAAAATTCCTGCTCAAAATTTGTTTGTTCTTTTCCCCCCAAATTTGGGTCACAGAGAAAAAGGCCGGAAAAACTGAAAGCCATTCTTGATGTCAAAGCAACAGTTTCTTGTAACTCAAATTCTTGATATCTAAAATTAGGGAATATCCTCTATTCACTCAAAACTTGCTGGGTGTCGCGAAGACACGGGGAAAAGAGCTGCTGGTATCAGTCGAATCATAGAGGGAAAAATTTCCTACCTCTACCTCCCTTGATTAATGCTAAAATCCCCAAAATAAGAAGAGTTTCCCTACACCTGGGGACATTGCAAATGGTCATCTGAAAACCAAGCACATTGTACCCCTCATTAGACCGAAGCTCAAATACTCCCCCCCTTGGCAGAAAAACTTTTAAAAGCCCCAAAGGGTGGAAAGCAGTTAAATGGCCCCCACAATTCCCCCTTATGCTCAGAAGTGGCCCTGCGGGGGTCATCTCGGCAATGTCTCCCTAGGAAATGTTCACAAACCAACCACTGTAATTTGTTTTTTACCAATTTATTGGAGAATGGGCGTCCCCCCCTTTTTCCCCCCCTTTCCTAAAAAATTTCCCTCATAAAAGAGAAGCTTTACAGATATGAGAAGCTTTCCTCCACGATGACCGAGTATTTAGGGTGACAGTCTTTCAGAGTTAAAAGGGAAAGTGCCCCTTTATTGAAGATGAAGCTTTTTGAAGAAAAGGGGAAAAGGGGATTCTTAAAGGGATCAAAGAATAACTGGGAAACCCCACTTCCCTTCAAAAACTCAAGATGTCGCTTCCAACAAAAAGGGGTCAAGACTGCAAGCTTTTATTCAAAAGCGCAATTCCCAAAGGGCGACCACATGAAGGAACATTTCTTCTCATTTATGAAAAAGAACTTGCAAAAGGTCAGCAGAAGTAGCCCACCCTTAAAGAAAAGAAAACCTGGTACCTACCAATTTTTCGGGTTTTTCTATACCCCAAGAAACCAGGACAAATCCCAGTATATTTGACTCCCCTCAAGTGTTAAGGGGTTCCCCTTTAAAGTGTTTTCTGAAGGGCCAGACCTCAACAACAACTCTCGGGGTCCTCATCAAAATTTCCCAAAGAACCATTGCTGTTGTTGCCGTATACAACAAATGTTCTTGTTTTAAAAATTAAGGAAGAACAAGGAAATTTTTTGAGGGTTTTTCTGGGTTTGAAAATATTGCTTACAAAGACATCACAGAATACCGAAAGAAGTACATTTTTTTTTGGAACAGCCCATCATTCCCTTTAGTTTCTACTATGGACTCAGCTACTGCTCAAGAAATGAAAAGAATATGGTAAAATTCAGCAGTTTGTGAGAGGATTCTAGAGAGGCCTAAATCCTTCCTTCACCCAAAGGTGCAACAGTTACTCAAAAGAACCCCAAAAATGTGCCTGTTCGAACCCCAGGGTGCAAAGATAGCTCAAACAGCAAAGTTGTCAAAAAGGGCCCTTCCCCCCTAAAAAAACAGCCCTAGATTGAAAAATTTGGACTTGGCCAGACTCATACCTTCAGCGAGCCTAGGGGTCAATGGAACTAAATGACACTCTAACTCTTCAGGGTCGACCAAGAGCAAAGGCCTTTTTAAAAGCGTGGTGTCTTTTCTATTTTTGAAAACTTTTGATCCCCCTTTGGGTTCGCAGCACCCTTTACCATTTAAAGGGAAGATTCCTCGGGAAAATTTAAATTTTAGGCACAGTGATTGGGACCTTCCACTCCTCCAGAGAAAGAGGCGTTAGGATGCATGGAGAGACTCTTAAAGTGTTTACTGACAACTGTAGCTAGACCCCTTTCTCTCTCCCCCTGGGGAAGTCCAGCGGAAATGTTATATTCCGACTTCAGTAAAAGCAATCGCGCGTGGGTTATTCCCAAAAATATGACCTGAATTGCCAGGTCCAGGGTTTGCTTTGTATTTGGTAAACGAATGGCACCCCTACCAGAGCCCCACAAACACCCGATGGCTTTGTTTGCTTTTTGCAGTAGAGCTGGGGGAGCTGATTACATCAGAAAAATAGATTGGAACTGACAAACAGTGTTCCTAAGACGCAAAATAGGCTTGGCTACATTTTAAAAATGAGGGCCCGAAGATTTTTGTCTACGTAAACCAAAGGGCCAAAGAATCAGAAGGTCCAAAACCTACCAGTGGTGCTATGTGCCCCTGTCCAACCAGCAGCCAGCCCTAAGTGTACCAGCATTCGCCTAAAGAAATACCTGGCCCCTGGATCTACTTTTTGTACAAACCCCACCTGACAAAATTTTGGAAAAAATAGAAAATATTAGAGCCAGAATCTGATGCAGAGATCCGGCCGCAGGTCTCTATATTGCACACAGTTTCCCAACAAACGTTGGTTCGGAACTTTTTTAAAGTTTTTTCCCCTTTGGAAGTCTTTAAAACGAGCTTAGCTTGCTTTATTACATACTAAAGGTTTCAAAACCAGGGCCCAAAGCGATCAGAACTTGTAAAGGTTGGCACTACTGTCAAAAGCCTTTACGGGGGAGGCCCTTCAAAACTAGGGGATATTATTTTCCCTTTGTTCAAAAAGAGGCCTATGCACAAGAACTTGATGTTCCAAAACAAAAGAGTTTTTGCCAAAAATATTTCCTAAACGACTTTACCCCTTTATAGATGCAAATGGACCCGTTGAGGATTGGGGGAAAGTATCTCCCAATTTGAAACCAGTAAAATGAATGAATCATATACTCCCAAATAACACATCGCATCTTTGCTTGTACAGCCCGTCATGAAAAGACAACACCAAGGGACAGTTTCATAAAGGGGGGCCCTTGCGTTCTGCAGGATTTGGGAGTGGGGCAAAAAAAGGGGTAAGTCGTTTGATTTTTGAAGTTCTTTTTTCCCAAAGCTCTGTGGGATGTTCCGTCACAAAAAAGGCTAATCTTCCCCGGAGACCAACTTAGCATGGAACCCCCTTTACAAATGTTGGTCTTGATGTGTTTGGCCCCGGTCTGTCCCAAGGGCACAAGAGGAGGCCATGCTAACAGTAAAAGCTGGGCATCTTATTTACTTGCCCTGAGTGTTTTGGGGGGGGGATATAGAAATTATTGGTCTATGGACACATCCAGCTTCATAATGCTCAACGTTTTTTTTCTATTTGAGGCCCATCAAAAAGCATCCCCCTGACAAGGTACAATTTTGTGAGAGCCTGCAAAGAGTGAAAATTCTTCAAACATAAAAGTGACCACGTAAGAAAAAACTTTCTGATCAAGGTTTTACAGGGTGTTAAAACCCCACTTCTTCTCATATGGGAGGCCCTTTGGGGGCGTATGATTGGGAAAGGCCCGCAGAATCCCGACTCAATTTTTCTACAAGAGAACGTCAAAGCCACCATGAACACTCACAACCTTTAGGTGAAGTTGCGAAATATCAGGCTAACCTTTGACCTTAAAACCCCCTGATCCAGAGGATCCTCTCTTTTGTCTCCTACTTTCTCACCCAAAAAAGTTAACACTACAGTCCTCTTGTGAGTTTTTCTGTCAAAGACTTATAAAAGGCATTGGGGAAGGTACAAATCCCCGGCGGATACCTTCTGGGGCAAATGGAGAAGCAATACCTCTTACTTTACAGACAAGGAAAAAAATGTAAAACCATAAACCTAAATTGAAGCCAGGGGTGTTTTCTTGAAAGGACTCCAACGAAAAGAAAAGAATGGCCTTAGGGGCTGAAACCAAAGTGTTCTAGCAAGATGCCAAGTCAGGAAAAGGGGGGTCAGTTTTTTTGGAAAATGAACCTAAACTTTCTCAGACCTGTTATGAACGATTTTGTTGTTTTCTTCTGATGTTTTTAATGTGGGACCCTCGGGGAACAGAGGGGGTTCACCCCCCATATACACTCAGGCTATATAAACCCCCACCCGGGCCACTTTATTAGGTACCCATGCTAGTAACGGGTTGGACCCCCCTTTTGCCTTTTGAAACTGCCTCAAATTCTTCGTGGATGATTCCACAAGGGGTTGCAAGATGTCAAAATTGGACCCAAAGGGGGCCCAAAGGGCCCAAAAAAATTTCCCCAACCTGACCCCCCACCCCCCCTGAACCGTTTATACAAGGCAGGGTGGATCCCGCTTTCATGTTGTTGACGCCCAAATTTTTGACCTACCATCCCAATGTCGCCCGCAGAAATCGAGACTCTCGCCAGGGGAACGTTTTTCCAATCTTTGCTGTCCAATTTTGGGTTGGGTTTGGGGAAATTGGGGGCCCCAGTTTCCTGTTTTTAGTGAAAGGATGCCCCCGGTGTGGTCTTTTGCGTGTAGCCATTGCCTCAAAATTCGCGTACTGTGCGTTCAGAATGCTCTTCTGCCTACCTTTGGGTTTTAACGGGGCTATTTGAGTCACTGTTGCCTTTTTTTAACCCCGAAACCCCTTGCCCATTCTCTTTGACCTTGGGATCAAAAAGGCATTTCCGCCCCAGGGCTGCCCCTCACTGGAGTTTTTTTCTTTTTTGGACCCTTCTCTGTAAAAACCCCAGAGATGGTTGTGCCCCTGAAAAACCCAGGAGATCAGCAGTTTTCTGAAAAACCAGACCGCCCTTTTGGACCAAAAAACCATTCGTTCAAAGGGACCAAATCACCTTTCTTCCCTACTGATTTCGGTTTGAACTGCAGGGATTTTCTTGACCATGTTACATGCTAAATGCACTGAGTTGCCGCCGTGATTGGGTGATTAGAAATTAAGTGTTTAACGAGCAGTTGGACAGGGTACTAAAAAAGTGGCCGGTGATGTTAATTTCTCTTTGTTTTTTGTTTCGTACACCGTAGTTCTGTTTGTTACGATAGCCCCTTTTTAGTGGATGTTGTACAAGCTAATTGCAATGTTTGTTAAATTAAAGCTAGATATGAAAACCTATAACCTGCCATAGTTACCATGTGATTTGCTGATGTATAGTCCCCTTTATCCCCAGCAAAATACAGCTATTTTTAAATCCCTCTAATGTCCAACGCCAACTAGGATTTGAAAAAGAATTGTGGGAAAAACCGTAAGACAAAATCAACAGTGTTCTTCCTTTTGTCCCCGGATTTGCAAACTGCTCATAGGATAGGAATTTTAGTTTTCAACCCAAATATCAACAATGCGCTATCTGCGCCAAACTGAGATTTTCCCGAGCCAATAAAATTATTCAAAATTAACGGATGAAAATTGCCTTTTTGACCCCAAAAAACACCGGAACAGTTACTACAAAATTTTGTATCCAAATTTAAGTACAAGGTGGCTTTTTTTGAACAAAACTGGGGGGCACAAGTGCAATAAGCTATTTTAAAAGTTTTTAGGATAACAAAAAGGGGTTTTTTTCACCCAATGAAATCCAACAGTTTTCTAGAAAAAGTCGTACCAAAATTTTAAATACAAGGGGGCTCTTTGAACAAAACAGGGGGCACCAAGTGAATACATCTATTTTAAAGTTATAGGATAACAAAAAAGGGGTTTTTTCACAAAAAAATACAGCAACAGTTACTAGAAAATTTCTTATCCAAATTTAAGTACAAAGTGGTATTTTAAAAAAAAACTGGGGGGCACCAAAATGCAATACAGCCCTTTTAAAAGTTAATGGATAACAAAAGGGGGGGTTTTTTCACCAAAAGAAATACACCCAAAAGTTATAGAAATGTCTGATCCAAAAATTTTAAATACAAAGGGGGCTCTTTGAAAAAAACTAGGGTGCACCATAGTGAATAATCTATTTAAAATTATAGGATAAAAAAAGGTGGTTTTTTGCACCAAGAAATATGCAACAGTTACTAAAAATTTCTTTTTCCCAAAATTTTAAATCAAAGTGGTATTTTAAAAAACTGGGGCGCCCAAAGTGCAATAAAGCTATTTAAAAAAGGATAAAGATAAAAGAGGGATTTTTTCACCATGAAATACAAACAGTTATCGAAAATATCGTATCCAAATTTTAATACAAAGGGGGCATTTGAAAAAAAAAAATGGGGACAACAAGTGTAATACAGCTATTTAAAAGTTATAAATAACAAAAAATGGTTTTTGCACCAATGAAATCACCAACGTTTTAGAAAAATTTCTTTTCCCAAAATTTAAATACAAAGTGGCTATTGAAAAAAAATGGGGCGCCCAAATGCAATAAGCCTTTAAAGTTTTTGGATAAACAAAAAGGGGGTTTTTTTCACAATTAAATACACCAAAAAAATTCCACAAATTTCAGTATCCAAATTTAAGTACAGGTGCATTTTAACAATACGGGGGCACCAAAATGCAATACGCTATTTAAAAGTTATAGGAAAACAAAAGGGGGTTTTTGCACCAATGAATACACCAACATTACTAGAAAATGTCTGTACCCAAATTTTTAAAATACAAAGTGGCTATTTGAAAAAAACTGGGGGCACCAAAGTGAAATACGCTATTAAAGTTATACGGATAACAAAAGGTGGTTTTTGCACCAATGAAATACACCAACAGTTACTAGAAAATTTCTGTATCCAAATTTAAGTACAAGGTGGCTCTTTGGACAGCGCTAGATGCTTCTTTAAAAGTCTGTGTCTAACTAAATAAGAACTGAAATTCTCTAATCTACCCATGTTCTAATGTTCCAGCAAAAAAGCTTAGTGGTCTGTATGAATAAAGAGAAGAACTGTGTCTCTGAGCTGAGCTGTATTGAGACACACGCAGCACACATCTTGATCTAGTGTTAGACACTGAAAGACTGATGCTGAACAGGAAACTCTGTTCTATACAAAACGAGGTCATGTGATTTTTCCAGCCAATGACAACCATACACATCACAGTCATGATGTCGCACACCCAGCTCACTCTGCTCTATGCTCTAAGTGATTTGCTGGCCGCCAAAATGACAGGAAGCCCGAAAATGGCGCGATAGTAATAGATTATCTGCAGATTGTCAGCTAAAATATCGCGTGATCGGAAATTTCCGATCAGCCTAAAAATCGTGCCGATTTCAACTTTGTCGATTATAATCGCTTATCCTTAGTTATGATCTTAAAAGCTCGTAAATATTGGACTCTGACTTCAGCATCTGAACATCTTACTTAGTACATCTACATATAGCATCATAGAACTTGTAGAATAGTCTTAACTAAAGCTAGACTGGACTGATTTAATTATCTAACCATATAGAACAGTAATACATTGTGTACAAATATTACCTGATGTAAACAAAAAACTATTTTATATATTTTTTTTTAATAAAAAATCTAAACCCTGTAGGAAATTATGACAATGGTATTGTGAGGAGCGTGTCTTTGGCCTTGCGGAATATAGAAAGTAAGTAAGCATTTTCACTGGAAAATGACTCAGCAGGGACCAAAAATAAGTCTTTCCAAAGAACAGCTTCTACATTCAATAATCCCAGTAATGATCTGCTACACAGACAGAAATCAGAGAACTGAACCCATGGGTGTACTTTTCATTTGCAGTAAACAAGGATTGTTTGGCTGCCTCGTTACTTCAGCTGTGCTTGTGTTCTTTGTGTTTCTGATTTTCTTGTGTCAATGACCCAACAGTTTTTCCAAAATTTTCTCCCCCAATTTCTTCCCCAAGTGAAAAAAAAAAATGTATACAGTGCGTTGGTTTTCATGTAGCCATTGTAAAAAAAACAGAGCAATTGCTGCACTGAATGTTTTCCATGAAATGTAGTATTTTAAAGGAGGAGTTTTTTGGTGCACCATCACAGCAAATTTTCTTCTTTTTGTTATCCCTTTTTTTAAATGAAAGTTTTAAGCACAAATACTTTTATCAGAATTGTCAGGGCCCCGGCCGCGGGCCCCCCGCTCCCCCCTGGGGCCCCGTTTCCGGGCCTCCCGGGGGCCCGGGGGGGGGCATTGCGGTCCCCCGCGGCCCCCCTCGTCCCCACCCCGGGGCTCGTTTTCCCCCTCCCCCCGGGCTCCGGGGTGAACGGCGTTTCCTGTCTGTCCCGCCCCGTCGTCGCTGCGCCCCCTAGCGGGGCGCAAAGGGGGTTTTAAAATTTTAAAAGGGGCCAATGTCCCGGAAATTGGGCTTATTCCCGGGCGCGGGGTCCTATATAATGTATCCCCCCGGCCCCCGGTTGCCAGTTTTTTGGGTTTGTGTTAGTTAGAGTTTGGGTGTCCTTGGGGTCCGTATTGCTTATCCTTTTGAAACCCGTCCGTTCCGCTACTTTTCCCCAAACCTTCCCCTTTTTGGCCCCCTGCCCTGCCCCTTTCTGTCCGTCCTGACCACAAAACCTCTGCCCCCTCCCCCTGACCTTCTGCCTTTTCCTGATTTCGCCTTGGGTTTTACGATTCTGTACCAACCCTTTCCCCCCGGCCCCCAGCAAGAAAAGCCCACGCGGGGGTTAATCCTTTCCCGTTTTTTGCGGGGGGGTTTGGGTAAAAAACCGGGGGCTACTTAAAATCCTTTTTTCCCGGGCCCTTTGGTTTAAAATCCCATCGTTTTGCGGTGGTCCAGCGGATCCCCGAAACCGTCAAGTAAAATCGGGCCCATGGTTTTTCCCCCCCAGGGTTTCCCTCTGCCCAAAAATCCGGGACTTTTAAGAGGCCGGTGCCCCAGCAGAGTCAGGCATCGACCAGCTCGCAGCCTTATGCAAAACCTTGCGGCCGCCTACCCCCGCCCTACGGCCCCCCTGCCTTTCCCACTGAAACCAGTTGCCCCTGCGCCTCGTTCCCCCTTTGCTTTTTGGCCCCGGGACCTTTTTCTGCATCTGCCACTCCCCTGCTTTAAGGGAAGCCCCCCCCAAGAAACCAAAAAAAAATTCACCCACTTCTTTTTCCCAAACAAAATTTTTAACCCTTTTCCCAAAAAACATAACCCAAAATTCCACCCAATTATTCCCCAACCTCAAAAGTTTCCAACCCCCTTCCCCCCTAAAGGAAACCTTCCAACCCCTTCCCCCCTTTTTTCCCTTTTTCCTTTTGAGGAACCCTGCTTCCCCGACCCCCTCAGCGCCACACCATTGCCCCCGCCCCCACGGGGCCGACCCCTTTGGGACCTCGTCCCTTTCCCGCCCCCTTTCCCGGGGGAAAACTACCCTTGGAACAACGAGGGCTCTGGTGGCCCTTTTGGAAAGGGCCTTTGGGGAAGTTTTAAAAGGACAAAAGCCCCGGGGTCCCCGACCTGCCTACCCCCTTTGGGGACGAAATTTGGATTCGGTTAGCCCCCCCGGGAAACCCGATATCCTTTTCCGCCAAAAGCAACAGGAGCCCCCGCCTCCAACGCGATGTCCCCCCCGCCCACCCCGGGTCCCTCGCTTAGTCCGGGTTTTCCCAAGCCCCCATTTCCTCCCCCAAAAAGGTTTTGGGGGAGAACCTAGCAGGGGAAAGGGCACACCCTGCCCCAAGGAGGAACGCTCGCAGGGGAACTTTCCCGGGCAGTTGGGGCTTCTACTGCGGCCCCGGTTCCCCGGTCACTTAAATTGGGGGAAAACTGTCCGGGGGGGCCCGGGGAAAAAATTTGCACCTAGGGCTGGTGAGGGAGGGGCAACCCTGGTTTTCAGTGGGGACCTCTCCCCGTTTCCCCCTTTGGTTTTTTGCGGCCCTCGCCGGACAGCCCCTTTCCCAAGACCACCCCTTTCCCTTGGCCCCGGGGGTACCCGGGTAAATTCATTACCCCTTGATGGGTTTCAGATACCGGCTTTCCAGTGACCCCCCTGCAAAAACCCCTTGTTCGTTTTCCCCCGTCAGGGGGCGAATCCCTTCAATTTTTACCATTGGGGTTTGCATGCGCCCCCCCTCTTGCGGGTTTTGGGGTGTTACATCAGGAATTATAAAGTTTTCGTCCCTCCCTCGGTCCTTTCTGAGATCCCCCCTGGGCCTCCCGGGGGTTGAAAAGGAAATTTTTGCCCCGGCCCCTTAAATTGGGAAACACGGCGAGTTTTCTTGTTGGGGTGGGCCCCTGTCACTCACGTTTGCCTTGGGGGCAGTCCCGCCCCCCCCCTTAAGATTGCCGTTCCCAAAACCCTACGAAGCCCTTCCCGGGTCTGCCTGCTTTTTCCCAGGCCCTATGTGATGTTTTCTCCAAAAAAACAGGCAAATCTTTGCCTCCCGAAACCGGCCCCCCCTTTCGATTCCCCTTTATTGATCTGCACCCTGGGACTACTTCTCCCCCGAGGCAGATTTTTCCCGCTTTCCGCCCCGGGGGGACAAAGGCCCCAATGGACCCCGACTATTTTAAAAGGGGTTAATTTAAAAAAGGGCTTCATAAAAAGTTTTCTCCCCTTTGCGGGGAGGGGAAATTCTTCTTCGTCGAGAAAAAAGATGGGACCCTTGGGCCCGTATCGTTTTCCCGGGGCCCGGGGAAACAAAAAAACAGTCAAAAAATGGGTTTACCCCCCCCCTTTGATCCCCGGGGTTTTTGGACCGCCACGTGGCGCAAAAATTTTTTTCTAAATTGGATCTTTGGACCCTACAATATTTTTTCCAAACGGGGAGGGTACGATAAAACCCCTTTTAACCCCACCCTTTTGGCCTTTTCAAAAACCCTCCGCCCCTTCCCAAAATTTGGTACGAAAAACCCCCCCTTGTTTTAAACCCAACTTTGTGAATGAACTTCCGGGCCCTTTTATACGTTTGTTTTAAATTTTTAAAAATTTTTGGAGGGCCCATTCAAATCAATTTCTCCAGATTTGGAGACCCCCCGTCCCCCAAACGTCCGCCGGTGCTCAGACGTCCCCGGAAAGTCCCAACTTTACCCAAAAGTGGGGAAGTGCCCTGTTTAAAACGCACCCCAATCCCCCTTTTTTAGGGAACTTTCGTGCCCCCGTTTAGGGTTTAAGGGATGGACCCCCACCAAGTTCAGAAGTCCTAAAAATTTGGCCCGCCCAGGGGGCCCTTGGGCCTTTCCGGTTTTTTTTAGGCTTTCCCAAAAATATTATAGGCCCTTTATTCCTCATTTCTCATCTCTGGGGGCCCCCCTTTGGTTCCCCACCTAAACCAAAAAGGGGTTTGGCCGCCCCCAAATCCCCCCCTCCCGGGGGTAAAGAGGGGTTTCAAATTTGGGGAAAACCGCATTCGTTTCCCGCTCCTTTTCCCTTCTCGTTTTTGGATCCTAAAGGCGCCCGTTTGTTTAAAAAAGTCGACCCCCCTCATTTTTGGTCCCGGGCCCCCCCTTTCTTTTTTTCAGAAGACCTCCTGGGGAAAAAAGTTCCCCCCAAAACTTGTGGGTTCTTTCCAAGCCCTTTTCACCCCAGTGAGGCACCCAAAACCCCATTGGGGGGGGGAACCCCTTTGCTTTTTAAATTTTTGGGCCCCCTAGAAGAATGGCTTTCCACCTCCCTGGAAGGGGCTTTTAACCCCATCGAAAATTTTTCACGGTTTCACCAAAGGAATTTCTTTCTGAAAATCTCCCAGCTTTTTGAATCCCCCGACAAGCCAGGTGGTCCCCTTTTTTCCGCTCGTTTTAAATTTTTTCCCTACATTTCCCCCCGGTTTGAAAAAAAACTCAGGGCAAAACGCTCTCTCCAGTCCTTTTGATAGGGGTAGGTTTTGGGGGCCGCCCCCAACACCCACATTATTCCCCCGGGAAGGGGGAAAGCCCAAAACGTCCGCCCTGCTTTGGGCTCAAAATTTCCTTTAAAAATTGGGGAAAATTTGTCCCCAAAAAACCCCCGGGCCATCCCCGGGGATTCACAAGTCCTTTAAAAATCATCTCCAGAATTACTACTGGGGGGCCCCCTCTCATGCGGGCTTCGGGATTTTGGGTTCTTCCCTGTGCCTCTTGTCCCTCGTAAAAAGGGTTTCCCTCGCCTCAGACCCGCGGGTTTCTATTTTCTACCCCCCCCTTTTCCCTGGGGGAAAAGCTGTGGAAAACCCATATTTGCTTGGACTTTGTCCATTTGCCCTGCCGGCCTCATCCCGGAAAACACGGGTCATTTGGGGGTGGTTGACAGGTTTTCCAAAAAATGGCTCATTTTTTTCCCCTTCCCCGGGTTCCCCTGGGTTCCCCCCAAACCCTAGCCCAAGACTCTTTTATTACCATTCTTTCGGGTTTAAGGGGGCTCCCCTCACACTTTCCCTCTGATAGGGGGAAGTCCGTTTGTTGGTCTATATTTTCCCTTGGGGGCCCTTGTGAAAATCGGGTTAAAGGGGTTTCCAGGGGGCCTTTTTGTTTCCCGCCCAACCTCAGACCAAAAGGGCAGGGGGGAGAGGGTCAACCCAAATCTGGGGGCGCTTTTTTCTTTTTTTTTTGTGTTTTTGCCCGGGGAAAGGGATAATTGGTCTAAACCTTTCTCCCTGGGGGAAATTCTCTTAAAATTTCCCCTAGACTCGGATGTTTTGTTTAAAAGCCCCCCCCTTTTTTATTGGGGTTTGGGTTACACCCCGCCCAAACCTCTCCCCCTCCCCGGTTTTTGTGTCCCCGTTCTGCCGGGGGATGCCCAAGGTACGAAAACTAAGTCACTTGGCGGGTCATTTTGGGGGTCGGGCCCCCTGCTTAGGTTTTCCCTCGTCCCAAAGGTTTTCGGGCCGATGGGGTACCGGGACCCCCCCCGGGGGTTTTTAACCCTTTGGTGATGGGGTTTTGGCTAGGGCCGATACATTCGTTTTAAGGTTCCCGCTCCAAGTGGGCCCTTAAATTTTTGGGGGCCCTTTTTTTGGTACTGGTTCAGCTTAAACCCCGGTTTGCCCTAAAAAGCTCCGCTTGCCCTTCCCAAACTATGCGGTTTTCCCAAAACGCCCTTCATGTCTCGCCCCTTTAAAACCCTTTTGGTGCTGAATGGCTTTTTCCCGTAGATCTGTTCGCCTTCTCCTAGGGGGCCGAATGGGGAAATGACTTTCTTTGAGGTAAAAGGAGGGTCTGGCACGGGAAAGAAAGGTTGGGGGGAAGCGGTTCTTTCTAAATTGGGACGGAAGGGGGTTGGGGCCCAGAGGGGGGTTCGTGGGGGCGGAAGGTTTTTCTGTCTCCAGTTCTCCTGGCTAGGTTCAAAAAAAAAGAGGGGGAAAACCCTAAGGGGGGGGGGGTTTACTGACTTTGGGGGGGCCGGGCTTTGGGAAACCGCGCCCCGGGCGGCCTTTTTCCCTTTGGCCTTTCCCGGGCCCCGGGGCCCGCGGGGAAATTGCGGTCCCCCGCGGCCCCCCTCGTCCCCAAAAGGCCGGGGGTTTTCCTTTCCCCCTGGCCCCGCTCCGGGGGAACGGCGCCCCTTTTTCTGTCCCGGCCGGGTGTGGGCATGGGCGCCCCCTAGCCCCCCGGCGGGACGGGTTTTTGGTTTTTAAAATTTTAAAAGGGGCCCCAGTGCCCGGTTTTTAATTGGATTTTTTGCCGGGCGTTTGGTCCTATATTAATGTATCCGCCCCCGGCACCTGTTGCCGGGTTGGGTTGGGTTTGTTTTTTTTAGTTTTTAGATTTTTGGAGGTGCCCTTTGGTGTCCTTTATTGTTTATCCGTTTTTTTACCGGTCCGTTTCCGCTAGTTTCCCGCCCTTTGGGTTTGTTTGCCCCCTCCCCTTTGGACCGTTGTCTTCTCTGACCCAAAAAACCCTCTGCCCCCCCCGGGCCCTGCCTTTCCCTGTCCTAAACTACGCCTTTGGGAAATTAAAGGGTTTTGGTCCCACGCAGTCCCCCGGGCCGCCACCGCAAGGAAAGGGTAAAGTCAGGGGGAAAAGCCCGGGTGGTAGCCTCACGCCGCAGCAAGCCCATCCGCTTTGCGCCGGGGCTTGGTGAAAACCCGGGGCTACTTAGGACTCCTTTCCCTGGCGTGGCTTAACTACCATTCGCTTGCGGGGCCCAAGCGGATCCACCAAACCGTCACAAGAAAAATTCAAGTTTTAAAGGGGTTTTTTCAAAACCATGCGGTTTTTTTCAATCCTTTACCCAGCTTTGGGGAATCACACATGCCGGTTCAGGCTGTGGGCTGGGTCTATAGATTTTAATTGAAAAATTTTTAGCCATGCTGTTTTTTAGCTTTTTCCGGTTTAAAGGGGAAGGCGCTAGGATTTTTAAATGCATTATAAAAGGTACAGAACCCCCTTAAAAAAGCTTTTGGGAAAATCTTCTTTTTTTCCTTCCCAAAAGAAAAATAAACAGACCCAAGGGTATTTAGAAAAAGTCTTTTTTTATCTGTTCTCCCTTTTTAAAAAGCTAATTATTTTTAGTGAGAAAACCCCTTTAACCCCTTTAAAGTCGAAAACCCAAAAAAAGTATTTAATTTGACCAGCCAGATTTTTTTTAGATTTTGCCCCCTTGCTTTTTCAAAAAGTTTTTTAACTTTTTTATTTTTTCAATGCGACTTTTGTTTTGGGGCCTGGGTTTTATTCGGGAAAAAAAAAGTTGTATTTTTTGGGGGAAAAGTTTAAGTTCCATTTTGTAAATTATTGCAAAATTTTTATTTATTTTTTACTGCATTCACATTTCACACTTAAAAACTTGTTGGTTTAATTCTACGGTTTTCCCAGCCGTTTGTGGCACCTAATTTGTGAGGTTTTTTTTTTTTTTGTGGGGGGATGTATTTTTTATTTATTTTTTTTATTTTTTTTTTCTCCCATTTTTTTTTTTTTGATTTTTTTTTTAAACCCCCTTTGAAGGGTAACTGTTTTACTTTTTTTTCCCTTTTTGGGGCAATGTATTAGCATATTCTTTATATGGGGAATACATTTAATCTGTGGCTTTT
>JAODAL010066607.1:0-17681 GCA_025379985.1 Phyllomedusa bahiana | reverse complement strand
GGAAACATTTTTTTGGCAAAGGAAAAAAACACTGAATTTTACCAAAGACTTTTAGAGTTCTGCAATGACCTTCTCTCTCTCTCTCACTCTTTCTCTTGATTTAATTAAACCAAATGAGACAATTTCTTAACTTTAGAATGTACATGTCCCACTGTTCAATGTTTCAGTACTTTAATTAAGGAGCAAAATTCACAACAGGTGTTTGATCCCTGAATCGCCCAATAACTTTAGGGGATCAGTTTGAATTGGGATTTAAACAGTCCTCATCATCATGCTGTTCACGTTTTGACATCATGAGACCAAGACAATACCTTACAATTGATCAAAAGTATCTCGACCTAATTAGTCGATGCAAATGACAATCGTAATAATGTTGAGATCATCAACCATTTGAGTGTGAATCAAGTTTTAATGGACAAACCTCTCAACATTGTTTTTTTTATCATAATGAAAAGACTCATATTGCCTGGTTCCAAATTATTATGCACAACAAACGTTACAAGACATTATATAGGTTGTAAAGGATTAAAAATGGCCATTTTTGGAATATAAAGCATAAAGAGGTCAAATTTACTAAAATCAAAAGCTACTATAATCACATACATTTTAACAGGCCAAGTTATATATTAATATTGGACCCCTTCTTTGATATCACCTTCACAATCCTTGCATCCATTTCATTTATGATTTTTTTTAGAGTGTTTGCTTGAATTTCTTTGCAGGATCTCAGAATCGCTACTGTTTTGATGTGAGCTGCTTCCCACCCACATACATCTTTTGAGTAAAGATACTCCAAAAGTTCTCAACTAGGTTTACATCTGGGGAGAATGGTGGCCACCCCATGAGTTTCTCTCCTTTTATGTCCATACCACCCAATGACTTCAAGGTCTTCTTTGCAGCATAAGATGGGGCATTGTCATGCTTGAAGATGATTTTGCTACTGACGGCATGGTTCTTCTTTTTGTACTGTGGAAGAAAGTGGTCAGTCAGGAATTCTATATACTTTGCAGAGGTAATTTGCACACCTTCAGTGACCCTAAATGGGCCTACCAGCTCTCTATCCATGATTCTGGCCCATGACATGACTCCACCACCTATTTGCTGATGTCACAGCCTTGTTGGGACATGGTGCTCCTCCACCAACCATCCACTACTCCATCCATCTTGACCATCCAAGGTTGCATGGCACTCACCAGTAAACAAAATTGTTTCAAAATTATTCTACATGTTTAGAACCACTGTAACCACTTGTGAACATTGGTTGGGTGTGTGGATATATATAAAACATAATTATATAATAATATATTGCTTTACCGTGTGGAAGAAGAAATAAGTAAATATAAGAACGGCAGCTGGTGAGGACGGTGCAGCTCTGAAACAGAGGCGAAGGGAGGTGAATATAATTTTTTATGTTAAATTAATCCTACTATACTAATACAAAAATAAAAAAAGAGATGGATAATCCCATTAAAGATAAACCAAGCAAAAGCAAAAATAAAAGTTGAAAAGCATATTTACATTTTCTGGAGTAGAATTATGAATTCAAGTAATCTTTAAATAGTTTATAAGGCAAAAAGAGACATACATACATCCAGTTCAGCCTATTCTGCTAGAGTGTTGATCCAGAGGAAGGCAAAAACCCCCAGGAGGTTGAAGCAAATTGTCCCCAGTTTAGGAGAAAAATACCTTCCGGACTCAAATCTGACAATCAGAATAAATCCTTGGATCAACAACCCTTCTCCAGAATCCTAATCACTATAACTTGTTGTATTATTACATTTTAGAAATAGTTCCAGACCCTTTTTGAACTCTGTTCGTGAACTCATTAGGACAAGTTCCTCTGGCAGAGAGTTCCGCAGTCTCACTGCTCTTATAGTAAAGAATCCCTTTCAATGTTTATGCAGAAATGTTCTTTTCTCTAGATGTAGAGGATGTCGCCATGTTCTGGATACAGTACTGAGTATAAAAAGATCATGGGAGAAATCTTTATATTCACATTTAATATAATTAGACTATATTTATTAGGTCATGCCAAATCCATATTTTCTCTCTACTAAATAACCCAAATTTTGCAAATTGTTCTTGTTATTGTAGTCCACTCATTCCTTTTATTATTTATTTTACTATTTTGAAGTCTAGTTAGAAAAAGAAAAGGGTGGCATTTCAGCTGCAAAGAGGAACAAATAGATTTGGGTCAAATGTTGGATACTTATAAGGTATGAAACAATACATATTAGTCATTTATTCAAATGAAGATCTAACCTGAGCTCAATCATGTAAATATTTAGTACAAATACCACTATTGATATATGCTGTCATAGTGGTTACATTTAGCCTGTGTACTATAGCTCAGATTTGTTAGACTGTATACAGTTGCTTATTCTGTGCAGCAATCTAAAATGATTAGAGAATGTATGCAAAGATAGAAATTATTACATCTTACACACCAAAGGACTATTTTTCTCTTAACATATGCTGATTTTTTTTCTATTTCACCAGTTTCTAGAAATCTCCTTTAAATTGAAAACCTGGGCAAATTTTGGTAAAATGGAGTTATGGTTACTCCCCACCCCCCCCCCCCCCCCACCCCCCACCCCAGATACCAGAGTTATTTATTTATTTCTATTTTGGTTTCTAGACAGTTGTGTAAGGCACCTTGTACCATATAGCTTCTTAAAACTGGAAGCAGTAATAAAATGATTGCTAGTTACTGGGCTGAACAGTAGACATTGACAACACAGTAACATCACACTCTGCACTGCAGTTTTATTAGCTACAGCTGCACCTCTCGGACTTCCCATATAATATACTCTGAGTTTATCACAGGCTATCTTGAGAGATCTGATTCAATTCATATGCTTCCCTTTTTTTGGTAACAGAAACACCAATAGTATTTTTGACTCGAGTGCAGAAAGATTTTATTATTATCAATTTTGTGATACCAATGCATTTTGGTTGAGACAGAGCCACCTGTCTGGCTATAGCTTTTGCTGCTTGAAACCCCTTCTCAATAGAATATGTGCAATGCGTCAATGAAGCACCTTTGCCACTCAGATGAACGCAGCTGAAGAAGGTTCTTGTCCCTCCCCTTCACTGTGCTGGCAAAGAGTTGATGCCCTCATCTCTCACATGACAAATTCCACCCCTAAAAATGTACTGCCCAGGGTGAACTAATCCTTTCATCTAGTAGCAAAGTTGTCAGAGAAAAAGGGCATCATTGAAGCCATTTCTTCAGTACACCACTGTAAATGCACTTATTTAATTTTTTTACTGGTATTAGGGACTTATTATATTCACAGCACCTTGGAGAATTTCATTTCAGGGGTCTAGAATGCAAAAGAATTAATGGAACCACTATGCCACGTGACCAGGCTCAGAGGAAACCCCCAAAGGGCCGTATGGCATGGTGACTCCTGGGAATGGCGGACCCAGGAAGAAAGGCAGAAAAAATGAGGCAAAAAACAAGAGGCAGGATCCAGGAGTTGTCAAGTACAGTAGCTGTAGGGAAAGCCCCCAGAATTATCTCCATTGGTTGGCCCCAATAATGAGCTCCACTGCTAGACCCCATGCCACCCAGTCCAACAGTCACATGATCTTCCCAGCATCATTTTACTAATCATAAACAATTGTCTGGAGTTTCAGATTAAAGATCTTGTTGAGAACATGTGTGCTTGGCAAATCCCACAATTATTTTAACCATTCTAGAAGAGAGTGAATTCTGGCAGTAGATTGTTTGAAATGTCAGACTACCCATGCTTTGCCCTGCAGGAGACTATGCTGTAGGTGAGTTTTCTCATACTTCATGCTGAACAACAAATTGTTTCCACCATAACAATTGCTTTTTTCACTAAAAGAGGCTTCAAAGCTTTTATAAAGGACTTTACTGTAAGTGCTTTTAAGGTTGTAATATCATGTCTTGATAAATGTTGACTGTGTCTATGTCATTGCTTGTCTGTTAAATCAATACATCAAATCAAGTTTACATTAAACGTTGTCATGCCATTCACAAATAATGTAAGTCTCAGATCAATCAAGCTCTGATCTTCCCACTTACTGTAAAATTCTGGTCTTACAGTAAATCTGAAACCTTTCAGTAATGGAAAATAAAACATAGATATAGATTTCTTGCTGAAAAAGACTGTTAAACTCCCTTTATTCTACATTCTTCTGTCTCCATTAGTAATTGATGCTTCTTGCAGGGCAAGTAATAGGTGTTCTGGGATATTGTAAAAACTTAGAACACTTTGTTTATATCGTATATTAACAACGTGTAGGGTTTACCAAAGCTCTGACATAAAACATGACATAAAAAGGTATCCCCAGGTATACTGCAGCGAAGCCAGAGAGGTCTATAGGGCAAATACAGTCTCTTCCGCTCAACCACACTTTTGTGTCCAGCACATGAAACTTGTACAATTTTGAAAAAGAGCAAATGTAGTCCAAAGGAAACTATATTTGCCCTGTAGACCCCTATTTCTCTGCAGTGATATACATCACAATGCCTTTTTATAGTATAGCAACAACTATAGTAATGTATTCAGCGGGGTGTTTCCACCTGTCAGCTTAGTCCAGCTTCTTATGGGATGCTTATGCTTCAGTGGTAATGTAGACATCACTGATTATTATATTTGGTTCTTCACGCAAGCAGTGCTTTGATGATGTTATTGCACCACTTGCCTGAATGCCACACTAATAATTTCACCCAGTTGCCACTAAAACCCATGCAAGTATTAAATTCTTGAAACATTTAAACTGAATTACTGCTATATTTTCTACCTGTGTATACTGAAAGTATTTAGTGCACACTTTGATCAAACTGTATATGCCCACCTCCTGCGTCAAAGTCACCTCATCTGGTGGGTCTCTATTGCTAGACTTGTCCTACCTTGTAATTAGTATTAATGAAGTCAGTTGTGCTGAATACTTGGAGGTTTTGGCCCAGGAAAGGCCTCCTGATTAGGTTGACTGATGTCAGATCTTTGGGGCTTTAATATATTAGGGGTACAGTATTGTGTCAGAGCTTGGGTCTACTGGAGGATCCTCTGGTTCACCATTTTCAAAATGTTTGCGGTCAGTGGGTAAGAGCAATATTGTTTACATTCTGAGGTTACAAAAACCATCTGCTGCTAATTATAATCTCTTTCAGAATCCAACTGTGTCAAATCTAGACAATAAACTGTGAGTTGAAGAGCCTGGACTGCAATATTAAACATTGAAGTAAATTAGTAGAGAGATTTGTGCAGCTGCCGCTGATATATTTGACTCACAGAACATCGCCAAGACAGAAAACAACTAAACGTTTTCCTTAGCTCAGAGGAGGATTATGTATATACTGGTTTTCAGCATTGGGATGGTCTTAAAAATGGTCAGGAATAAAACACAAAGGGAGAAATTTATTACAGTATTTATGCCAGTTTTCTTAAAACGACATTAGCACAAAAATCACAAAAAGAACCACCTTTCAGTGTGTTTATGTTGCTCTTACCACACTAAGTGGGTGGAGCTCAGAATAAAAGGTGTGGTCTTCCTCTGTCTAGTATATCTACTACAATTTATGGCAGGAAGTGGCATAAAATTTAGCGGAAATCTATGTCTCTGCATGCATGGCATAGATTTTATGGTAAGCTATATAAACAGGCAAAAATGTACCTTATTTAGAGGCCTGCAACCAATAAATTTGGTGCATCTTGTTCCAGGATACTTTGCATTTAGGCTGGAATATGATAAAACAAGTGGCATGTGTACTTTGTGTGAGTGGCAAATGTGGCACATATTTAATTTTCTCTGGCTATGTTGTGTTCAAAGACTTGTGGGAGGGTGGAGGAGGCATACAATATCCATTTCTTGCATTGGGGCCCTTTTCAACAGTGTCTGACAAGACCATTTCCTATCACTTTTATTCCTTTTTTCCTATGATTACCTTTGCTGCAGTTAGTTGATTATATGATAGGCTTTGAGAAATATTTGACTTATCTACTTTATGTAAAGTGCATGTTTCTAAGCCAAGTGCCCCTTATGAAAAATGCATTACCTAAAAGCACCCAAAAGGCTACAGTAATATACTCTACTGTATATGATAAAAGTCACAGCATAAGGATCGTGCGGGTAAAGATGTTTTTTCACTTTGACGTTTTTACAGATTCAGTTAAGGATGATAAAAATTATTCAATTTTATGACATGCTAACAAAAACTTAATGGGCTCCCGGGCCAACATCCCAAACCCCCCTGAGTGACCAATACAGAACATATGCATTTATATCCCCCAAAAAGGTTTTTTGGAAATCTTATTTTTTTTTTAAAAGTGGGGAATTTCCCTCACCTTCTTGGGTTGAGCCAACATTAAAAAGGTAAGGAAGAACCTTGAACCCTTAGAAAAAGAAATGAAACCTTTTTATCTGTGTTTCATTGCTATATTTTTAATGGATTTTCAATAAGGGTTTTTGGGTATTTTTTTGGGGAATGGATTGATGGTTTCAAATGTTTTCCCTTTCACCCCCCTTGGAGAGATATTAAAACACCGCAATAATTTCTCATAGAAGTTTGATCTTTTTAATTGGTATAGAAAAATATATTCTACTGTATATTTGACTAAATTGTTTAGTTTTATTTGCGGGCTCTGATATTATTTATTTTGATGGGAAAAAAAGCCCCAAAAAATTGTACCCGGTTTTTTGAAAAAGTCAATGAGCACAACAAAAGATTTGATCTCTCTCAAGTTTAAAACAATGCACAGAAAATGGTTTTTTTAATTCAGGGAAAAGAAGGAAAAAATGGTGATCTTATTACATGGAGCTTATTAGAGGGGGGGAACTTTTTTTTAAGTTTTCAAACCCAGGAAAGCGGGGTTCCCGAAAGGTTTTACCCTTTTTCTTTTCCTCTTTTAAAAATTTTTATAATTGTGTGAGCAGTTTACAAAATGTAGCAGACATACAATAAGAACCCCAGAAATCGTTGGTTTTAATCCCAATTTGGTAGTCCTTTTTTTTTCGGTTTACCAAAAAAAATATGTGAAAATTGAAAAAGGGTGTAATTTGTTTTATTTTTTTTCCCTGTTTTTTTTTATTCGGGGAAAGGTAAATTAAAATTTGGGCCAAGGAAATTTGTTTTTTTTATCATAGGATGACAAAAATATTAAACTTCTAACATCAGAATAAATTTCCAATATTCTAATATACATGAATTCTAAAAATAGTACCCTCTAAAAATATAAGCCCCTTTTAAAACTTGTTTCAAAAATCTGCGAAGATCACAAAAAAAAAAAAAAAGAAAAAAAGGGTCTCACTTAGAGAGGGGGCGAATTGTTTTCTAACGGGGGGAATTCGTTTGGGAATTTTAAAGGAAAAATTTCGGGTTTTGGGAAACAAAGTCGAACTTTGGGGAAACTTGGGGGGGCAAAGGGGTTGTGCTTTTGATTGTTTAAAAATGGCTGCAAAGCCATGGCGTTTCCATGGGGCAAAGCCTCTGGGGGGAAAGGGAAGGGGGAAATGGGGGCCTGCATGACTTGGGGGAGATGAACCCAATCAGGGGGACCGGGGGGGATTCTGTAAAGTCACCGCATTTATAAAAAGACCAAAGCGCGCCGCTGGGAGCTCAATTTTCCTCTCACTGTACTGACGGGAAAGGTTGGCCCTTGCGGGTGATAGCGTTTTTCTGAAAAAACTGATTTTTATACGCGATTTCTGTGGGGTGTTCGTTTTGTTAAGAAAATGTTCTCTGAATTTTCAAATTTCTAAATTTTTTGGGGTATTGGATTAAAATTCCAAAGTGTGGGGTCCACTGCAGCTGCATATACATTCAATACCCAAGTGGGATTTTAACCCATTTTTTTTTTTCCCCTTTTTGTATTCTTTTAAAGAAACGGCTTTTTTACAATACAAATCCACTTCATTTTTGGTTTGGGCTAAATTTTTATTGGGGAAATTTTTCTTTCCGGGGGGTTAATTAAGCTTTGTTTTGTGGTGGGCTGAAAAAATTAAACCCGTCTTTTTCAACCCCAAATTTTTTATATTTTTTTTGGGTAGCCTAATTAAAAGAAAAGGGCCCAAATTAAAAAACTGTTTCTCTTGTTGGGTGGGGTGGGAAAACAGGGCAATTTTTAACAGTACTGTTTGTGGGTAAATTTTCTTTGGGGCCAATTTCCCTTTCCGGGGGGAAATTTTAAAGGTTGTTTTGCTGGTGTGCTGACAAAAAAAAAACCTTTCTTTTTAAAACGCCCAATTTTATTTTTTTTTTTTGGTAGCCTTTTTCAAAGCAAAGGAAAAATTACAACTTTTATCCCCTTTTTGGGTGCGGCGTAAAAAAACACGCAATTTTTTAACCGCAAATTTGTTTTTTGCGGCTAAATTTTTTTGGCGAAATTTTACACCCGGGGGTTAATTAAGCTTTTGTTTTGCGGGGTGTGCTGCCCAAAAAATAAATGTTTTTTTAAACCCCCCCAAATATATATATATTTTTTTGGTAGCCTAATTCACAAGAAAGGGCAAATTTACAACTGTATTCTTGTTGTGTGGCGTAGAAAAAACCCCAATTTGGTAACACGTTTAGTTTGTGCGGTCAATTCTTTGGCGCAATTTACTTCCAGGGGTTAATTAAGCGTTGTTTTGTGGTTGTGCGACAAAAAATAAAAAGTTTTTTTTTCAACCCCCAAAAAAATTTTTATATTTTTTTGGTACCCTTTAATTTAAAAATTGAAAAAGGAAAATTTCAAATCTTTTCCTTGTTGTTTTGGGCGTAAAAAACACGAAATTTGGGAAAACACGCTTTATTTAGTTTTTTGGGCTAAATTCTTTGGCCCCCAATTTAAAACCCGGGGGGTTAATTTTAAAGGAGTTTTGTTTTTTGCTCTTGTGCTGCCAAAATAAAACCGTCTTTTTCAACGCCAAAATATATTTTTTATTTTTTTGGTAGCAAATTTCCCAAAGAAAGGGGCAATTAAAAACTGAATTCTTGTTGTGTGGTTGTTAAAAAAACACGAAATTTTTGAAACCCAGCTATTTTTTTGTGCGGCTCAATTTTTTGGGGCGCAATTTACTTTCCCGGGGGTTTTAATTAAGGGGTTTTTTTGCGGGTGTGCTGACAAAAATAAATTTTTTTTTTTTTCAACGCCAAATTTATATTTTATTTTTTTTGGGGTGCCTTTTTAAAAGAAAAAGGAAATTTTAAAACTGTATTCTTGTTTGTGTGGCGTAAAAAACACGCAATTGAAACACCTACTAGTTTGTGGGGGCTCAACTTTGGGGAAAATTTAAAATCAAGGGGTTTTTTTAAAGCGTTGTTTTGCTGGTGTGAGGGAAAAAAAAAAACCCTTTCTTTTTCAACCCCAAAAATATATATTTTTTTTTTTTGGGTATTTTTAATTAAAAAGCAAAGGAAAAATTACAATTTGTATCTCTTTTGTGGGCGTAGAAAAACGCAATTTTTAAACCAAGAAATAGTTTGTGGGGCCCTAAAATTTCTTTTGGCGAAATTTTTACCCCGGGGGGTTTAAATTAAGCGTTGTTTTGCTGGTTTTGCTGACAAAAATAAACTGTCTTTTTCAAACCCCAAAAATATATATATATTTTTTTGGTAGCCTTTTTACAAGAAAGGGAAAAATTAAAAACTGTATTCTTGTTTTTGTGGGTAGAAAACACCCCAATTGAAACATGCTATAGTTTGTGGGGGCTCAATTTTTTGGCGTTTTTTAAACCCCAGGGGTTAATTAAGCGTTGTTTTGCTGGTGTGCTGACAAAAAAAAACCGTCTTTTTCAACGTCAAAATATTATTTTTTTTTTTTTGGTACCCAAAATTTTCACAAGCAAAGGCAAATTAAAAACTGTTTCTTTGTTGTGTGGCGTAAAAATCACGCAATTGTAAACGCTACTAGTTTGTGCGGCTCAATTTTTTGGGGCCCCAATTTACCCCCCGGGGGTTTAATTTTGGGTTTTGTTTTGCTGGTGTGTGACAATAAAAAAACCCTTTCTTTTTCATCCCCAAATTTTATATTTTTTTTTTGGGTAGTTTTTTTTCACAAGCAAAGGCTATTTAAAAATGTATTTTCTTGTTTGTTGGCGTAAAAAACCGCAATTGTAACACGCTACAAGAATAGTTTGTGGGGCTCAATTTTTTGGGCGAATTTACACCCGGGGGTTTAAATTTAAAGGTTTTTTTGGGCTTGTGTGGGGACAAAAATTTTAAAAACCGTTTTTTTCAACCCCAAAAAATATTATAAAAATTTTTTTGGTAGCCTAATTCCCCAAGCAAAGGCAAATTTCCCAACTGTATCTTTGTTGTGTGGGTAAAAAAACACGCAATTTTTAACCCCGCTACTAGTTTTTGTGGGCTAAATTCTTTGGCGAAATTTTTCCACCCAGGGTTTAATTAAGCGTTGTTTTGCTGGTGTGCTGACAAAAAAAAAACCGCTTTTTCAACCCCAAAAAATATAAAATTTTTTTTCTTGTGCAAAATTTCCCAAAAGGGAAAAGGTTATTTAACCCTGTTTTTTGCTTTTAAAAATTAGTAAAAACACCCAAGTGCTTGAAAACGCCCAATACAAGAAAATTTTTTTCCGGGGCCATTTGTGGGACCCAATTTATACCCCAAGGGTTACCCAAGCTTGTTGGGGGGTTTAAATTTTTTGGAGTAAAAAACAGGGGTGTTTATTAATATATACAGATAGCTTATCAAACAGGGGTCTGTACTTTTTAGAACAAACAGTATGTCTGAAAAAAGGGGGTGGAAAGGCTCTGCAATGCGAGTGGCAGGGGGCACAAACATTTCTGAAAGGGGCCCCAGGTCGCGAAAATCCCCAAGGGGACGTCGCGAGGGGTCACTGGGTTTGGGGCCCAAAAAACTGCGCTGTAATTGGGGGGCCGTGGGGTTGGGTTTCAGCCCCCCAAAGGGTTCTTGTTTGGGTTTTAAATTTGGTAATCCCCTTCCTCCGGATGCCCTTGACCAACCCAGCCAAAGGAGTCGGGGGGAAAACCTCCGAACAACATTTATTTGGCTGGCCGGCGGGGGTAAAGCGGCCCTCACCTGCCCCTCGCCCGCTCTGCCCAAATTCCAGTTCCCCACCCCGGGACCCTACTATGGGGTTTGGGCTCAGCGCCACTTTAGCGAGGATGAACAATTTGGGAGGGCAGTCAGCAGTTTATTTGGGCGGGCGAAAAAAGGGGGCCCAAATATCCCCGCTTTTTGGCATTTGGCGGGCAAAGTATAGATGTGGAGGGGTGGCAGGGGAGGTCTTTGTGGTGAGAGGCCCCGCCTGGTTTACCAAGACCGGTGATGAGGACAGTAGTGACGATAAAAACCAAAAATTTTGATGAGGTTGTAGGGACGAACTTGGGAGCCGGGTAAAGAAGAAGGGGGGGCCTTCTTCATCGTCGGGAAAGAAGGGGGCTTTCCATTTTGGGCGCTTTCGGGCAGCGGCGCACCCAAAGCAAGTGGGTTTGTGTGGCGTGAGTCAGCAGGGGTAGCGGGCGTGTGAGGTCGGGAGCACGGGGCCCCTTGGGGTTTAAGAAAAACCGCTTCGCGGGGCCCAAGACAGTACCCGGCACAGGGGGTCAGCGAGGGCCGGCGGCGGCAGTAGTCACTCAGTGCGGGCTTTGGCGGTTTAAAAATTCAGCTAATCGGCGGGTGGGCGGCAGTTCTTTGCTAAGCCCCGGGGGAGCGAATAGGGGGAAATATGTAGAATTTTGTGGGCAAAAAAAAGTGAAGCGTGGCCGGGGGAGCAAAACTTTTGGCAAACGGCCCTGCGTCAAACACTCCCACCAAAAAACGAACCTTGGGGCATGGGGAAAAAAAGTGGCTAATGTGGTGGCCCAAATCCTGCCCCCTGCAGCAGCAGCAGGCCAGTGGCAACGAGGGCCTTTTTCGGGCCGGGTTCAAGGCTCCCCACCTCGCAGAGGCAGTTTTTCCCTTTTGAAATCCTTTCCGGTCCGGGAATGTCTGTCCCCCGAAAATAAATGGAGCCCAGAAGTGGTTCAGAGAGGCGATTTTAAAGAGAATCCCATTTTGGGTTTCCCCAAAACCATCCAAAGGTGCAGCTTTGCCGTGTTTTGTCCAAGTTTTTGGGTTTCTGCGTCCCTCCCTTTAAAAATTTTGGTGGACTCTGCCCCTTTCGAGAACTAATGGCTTGTGCCGAGCCGAGAGGGAGATTTCCCAAGCCGAAATTTTTTTTCCCAAAAAGGTTTAAGTACCAGAAACTTCAAAAAATTTGTAAAAACGAAAGGGGGGCGGTCCTTGAGTTATCGGTTTTTTTCCAAGGAAACACGGCAGGCGGACTTTCGGGAAAGTTTGAAAACTACGGTCAGGGCCAGTACATTTTCCTTTAGGGGCCCCAATGGGTAAATTTGTGTTCCCTGCCCAGGCACACCAAACAACTTGGAAGGAGACCCCGGCTTTCTCCCCCCAATTTGCCCAACTGCTGCTATTTGGGGGCCAAATGCCCGCCCTCCTCCTCCACCACCCCATCTAAGCCTCCAAAAGTTTGCTCCATAATACCCCCAAGTGTAGGGCCAAGCGGTTGCACGTGTTCTACCCGGTTCCTGCCGGCGAAAAAAAAGTCCCCAACAGGGGGGGGGGAAAATGTTTTTCCCGGTTCGGGGCAAAAAACCCGATGTGGGGCTTTTCCCCCCAAACTCCCAAATTTTCGGGAACCTTTTTGGTGCAGGACAATGGGGGGGGAAAATGGTTCCGCGCTGCACCAGAGGGGATGGCCCATGGGGCCCTGCATGGGCACGTGTTCAATCTGGTTGTAAAAAGGTTCCTAAAAGTCTTCCAAGATCTTCGGGAACATTCTGAAAATGGCCAGGAAACGGGTGCATGCACTTTATCCCAATTCTTTACAAAGCCGGACACCCCCTGGGTTTTGCAGCGGCAAAAGGCCCCCCAAAACCCGTCTGATATGCGATTGTTTCCACCCCCGGAAATTTCCCACCCTTTTGCAAAGGGTTTGGAGACTTTATAAACCCAGAGAAAGGCCATTAACTTTTTTTTTGATGATAAAAGGCAGACAAAAGTCCCTCCCTGTGTAACTTGTGTCCCCAAAGTGGGTATGCGTGACACCTCCCTTTTGGGGAGGGCCATTGGGAGGAGGGCCCCGTTTTTTGGGCGGGCGCCGGGGACAAAGGGGAGGGAAAAACGCCCATTCCATGTTTTCTTGTCCGGGAAAAACAATGCTGAAAAATCTGTCTGGCGGGGGAAATGTAAAAAGGGGGGGGCGACTCCCTCTCGTGGCCACATGAGTCCGGTGGGATAAAATTGGAGGGGGGAGGAGGAGGGGGGGGACTTTGGGAACCCGAAGCTTTGTTGGTGAAATGGTGGTTTTCTCCCCAAGGTGGAAAAGGGGGAGGAGGAGAAAGGGAGCAGCTGGAGGAGGTGGATGGAGAGGGAGGAAGACGGGGCCAAAATAAATTTCCCAACCCACCGGGGCAGTTATACGGGGGAAATGGAGGCGGGAGCCCCTCGGAGTCATTTGGGAAGATGTCCCGCAGCTTGCTTTTTTGGGCCTGGCTAGTGACGCCCGGGTTTTTGTCCCCAATCGGCAGAGGGATGACTTCTGGTTTTCCACTTTTGGCCCCTTCGCAAACGGCCCAAAAATGGGAGCCTTTTTCCCAGCTTTTTGAGGGAAAGGGGGGGAAAAAAAAAACTTAAAAATTTACTAAAAGGAAAAAATCCTCCGAAAATCATTTTGGCCGTCCCTTTGTGGGGCATCGTCCCCCCCTTTGAAGGTCGGGACCGGGGGGTTCCTAAAAGCGCTAAGTCCCTACTGCCGCGGCTGCGGGGGGAAAGGTTTGGGGGGGTTTAGGAGCTTTTCCCAGCCCCAAATCAGCAGAAAACCAAGTCTGGGTCACTAAAAAGCAGTTTCCCTTCACACCGTATTTGGGGGGGGGCAGTACCAGCAGCTTGCGGGCAGCAGCCAGGACATGGGCATTCCCTAAACCCAAAAAAAAAGGTTGTGGCCTATTGGGAAACCCCAACTTTTGCCCCCCCATTTTTAAAAAGGATCCGCGGGAAATAGGGGGCCAGCCAAACGGGGATGTGGGGGGGCCCCCAACCCTTTGCCGAGTTTGCAGTGGAAAAGCTGTCCTGCCCGGGCCAAATATTTGTGGCATAAAACCGGGTGTTCAGTCCCGGGGGGGGCCATCAGTTCCCCCCAAGGAGAACCCCCCTTTGTCCCAGGGGAAAAATGTTAAAGGGCTGACCTTTGGCAAGAAAAAATAAAGGCGTGGATCGGCCAGGTTTCCCCACAAAACCAATCCCTTAGGCGTCAGTCTGGGTTCAAACTTCCTGCCTCAGCCACTATTTAAATGCCAAAAACCCCCCCCTAAATGCCACACATCTGCTAAATAGTTTTCCATCGGGCCTACCCCCGTCTTTACCGGGAGGGTTTATTGCCACCCACCCTCAAAATTCTGTCATTGTGCCCACTCTATGTGCTCATGCTGCTGTGCTTTGCGGGTTGCCGTGACTCCCACTGTGTCTTTGTCCCCTTCTGCGGCCGGGGTACTGTTTTTTGGCCCCCTTTAAAGAATGCCCATTGTGCCACTCTCTTTGACCTAATGCTTTTTGCCCCTTTGTCATCAACCTCCACTCTCGTCATTGTGAAAATGCCTGCCCTCATGTTGCTGCCGCCTTTGCCCTTTCCAGCTTCAGTCATTGTGCCGCTTGGGGCCCCTAAATTATTTTTGCCCCTGCGAATGTCATTGTGCACCTTCTGACCTCATGCTGTTGCCCCGGGAATCACCCCCCAATTTTCTATGTCATTTTTGGCCAAATTGCCTGACCTCATGTGCTCCCGGGCGTGAATCCGCTCTCAGTCTTTTGTCCCCGTTTTCTGGGGCCCCTAATACTTTTTTTGCCACCGGGCCAAAATTGTAATTGTCCCAAACTCTCTGCCCTCTTTGTGTTGCTCTGTCTTTCACCCCCACTCTCTGTCATTGTCCCAAAACTCCCTGACCTCAGGCTTTGCCCGCCGTGACCTCCGCTTAAAAAGTATTTGCCCCCCTCTGTGGCCCCAAAATCATTTTGCCCCCTGAAAGAATTCATTGTGCCCCTCTTTTGACCTAAATGGCGGGCTTTTGCCCTCCTGTCGTGCCCTCCCCCACTGTTTTCATTGTGCCATGTCTGACTCATGGGGCGCCGTGGCTGCTCCCTTTTGCCCCCCAACCACTGTGGCAACTCCTGTTTTTGCCACCTCCAAAATTTTGGATTGGGGCCAAATGTTGCCCTTTCTACTGCTGCCCCCCTTTACCTCCACACTGTTTCATTGTCCCCTTTTTGGGTTAATACTGTTTTTCCCCTCCATAATGTCATTGTGCCCTTGCCGGGACCCAATACTGTTTCCCGCCGTGCCCTCCCACTTTTTTGATTGTGAAAACTTGTGGTTTAAATATGTTTTTCCGCCCCCATAAGGTCTTGTCCCACTGCCTGCCCTATACTGCTCCCGCCTGACCTCCACCCCTGTTTGGTTTGTCCCAACTTGTGGCCAAATTACTTTTTTTGCCACCAAAAAGAATGCCATTGTGCCCACGGGTTTTTGACCTCAAAACTGCTCCCGCCGGGGCCCTTTCCACACTGTGTAAATTGTGCCACTCTGGGGCCCCTAATACTGTTTGCCGCCCCTTTAATGTAAATTGTGCCACTGTTGACCTCTTTACTGTGCTGCCGGGCCCTCCAAAAGGGGTTTCATTGTCCCACTCTGTGGCTAATACTGTTTTTCCGTCTCCTAAGGGTCTTTTGTCCCAAATGTTGCCTTTTAAAACTGCGGGCCCCCCCGGGGGACCTCCCCCACTGTATAAATTGTGCCCTCTGTGGCCAAATACTGTTTTTCCCCGCCCCCCAAAATTGTCTTTTTGCCCTGCCGCCCTCAACTGCTGCCCCCGTGCCTCCCCCCTTGTGTGATTGTGCCACTCTGTGGTTTTAATACTGTTTTTCCCCCTTCCATAATTCATTGTCCCATTTGCCTGACCTCATATGTTTCCGCCGTAAATTCCACATGTGTGTTTGTGCCACTTGTGGCCTAATTACGGTTTTCCCACCCCCGAATGCCATTGTGCCCTTTTTGGGCCCTTTACTGCTGCCGCCGTGACCTCCACACTGTGTGTTTGGGGAAAAATTTGGCCTAATATGTTTTTCCCGGGCCTAAATAAGGGTCATTGGGGCCACTTTTCTGCCCCTCATACTGTTTGCTCCCCTGCCCTCCCCCAGGTATCATTGTGAAAACTCTGGGGCCAAATTTATTTTTTTCCGTCTCCATAATGTCTTTTTTGCCACTGTTAAACCTCATTCTGCTGCCGGTGACCCCCACACTGTATTTGTAAAAACTCTGGGGCCCTTTTTATTTTTTTTCCCAACCTCCCAGAATCCCTTTGTCCCACTTTTTGGGACCTCATACTGCGGCCGCCGGGGAACCCCACACTGTGTGATTGTCCCACTTTTGTCCCCTAAAACTTTTTTCCCCGCCTCCAAAATTTTCATTGGCCACTGTTTGACCTCTTAAATGGGGGTGCCGCAGTGACCTCCACACTGTTTTCTTTGTGCACTCTGGGCCCTTTTAATACTTTTTTGGGCCACCTCCAAAATTGCCATTGTCCACTGGTATTAAACCTCATACTGCTGCCCCCGTGCCCTCCACACTGTGTTGATTGTGCCATTTTCTGTGCCCAAATACTTTTTTCCCGCTCCAGAATGTCTTGTCCCAAATGCCTGCCCTTTGTGCTGCGGCCATGACCCCCAAACGTGTGATTGTGGCCCTCTGGGGCCCAAATTCTGTTTTGCCGCCTCAGGAATGTCATTGTCCCCCTTGCCTGACCTCATGTGCTGTGGTTGCCGCCGTCACCTCCAAAACCCAAATAAACTAAGGGTTCCCACCTGACTTAAGTTGTTTTTTTCCAGCTTTCGCGGGGCAGGGACTTTTTTCAGGCTCCCTTTTCCCGTTGGTTTTTTGGTCGTTTTTCCTTTTAAAGTGCCCGGGGAAAATTTTATAGTGAAGCGAATTCTAAGTGAGGGCGGCAGTCATTTTGCTTTGTTTTACAAAAAAACAAAAATTTTATAAAGCCCAAAAACAAGCCCCCTCTGAAATTTTTTAAGGCATGGCCCAACGTTTTCCACCCCCCCTGCAGGTCTGGGCAGCCGGGAAAAAATAGCTTTTTTTTAACGTGATTCGTGCCAAAAAGTAATTGGGGCCCGAAACAAATTTTTGGGCGGGAAAATTTCCCGGGCGGAAGTGACCGAACAAAATTTTTGAGAAATTGGCCTTCTCTTGTCTCACTGCTTTTAAAGATAAAAACCCATGACAAATATAAATTTCCCAATTTCAAACTCCCCCCCAATAAAAAAATTTGGTCAGAAATGCGTTTTGGGGCTTCATTTTAAATTTTTTTTAAAAAAATTTAATTGGGGTAAAAAAATAAACCCTAAAAAATTTAAAAAAAAAATCCCAGAATGAAAGGGTTTTTGTATGTATATTTTTTGAGTTTGGGCAAATTTCCCGAAATTCGGTTCTTCCTTGGGTTTTTGGATTTTTCTCAAAAAAAAAAATTTCCCTTTTCAAAATTAAATTCGGGTTAAATTACGTTAAAAAAACACCCTATTTCCAGGCTGACAGGCCTGAAGGGTGTTTTGTAGAAGTTGTCCCAGCTTAATTATGCAGAGGGAGTTTTGGTTTGGTCTTCATACAATGTTGTGTTTTATTTATGAC
>JAODAL010066606.1:0-17682 GCA_025379985.1 Phyllomedusa bahiana | reverse complement strand
AGCACCGGGGGCTAAACACTCGCTCAGCAGTGATTGTGTATTACTAAGGAGCACAGAGGGAGTAAAATGACAGCCCCTGGGTTGAAACATCCCACAGTGAGTTTTGGTGATTACTAAGGAGTACAGAGATGGGAATAAATGACAGCACCTGGGGTTTAACACTCGCTCACAGTGAGTTGTTGTGATTACTAAGGGAGTACAGAGGACAGGGCAGAATGACAGCACCTGGGTTTAACACCCCGCTACAGTGATGTGTGTGATTACAAGGAGTACAGAGGACAGGAGCAGAATGACAGCACCTGGGTTGAACACTCGCTCAGTAGTGAGTGGTGTGATTACTAAGCAGGGAAGAGACTGACAGTAGCTGCCTGAGAGGAGAGGTGATGTCTGTGCGGCCAGGACTGTATCCCCTGGAGATGAGCTGTACATTGTGGATCACTAAAGGAGCAGCTAACACAAAAACAGTGCAGAATTTTGAATAATTATTAATGGAGAAAATGTTTATTACTTAATTTGTAAGCTTTCTACGTTAATTCTACTTTGTGGCAAAACCCCTTCAAGGAAGGACAATCGAACAGCAGAACCATCCAATGTGCACCATCTGCTGCCTATCAATAGCACCCAGGCTGAACCTCCATATGGTATATTCTAATACTGGTGATAACGATAACCCTAATTGTTATAGTGCGAAGATATTCCACAGAATTTTATAAACAAACTTTAGATTAGTAAATGAATATTAATAAACTAAAGCTGCTGGTAATGACCCCAAAATCTGAACTAGGTAGATGACTCCCTACATCCTGAACCTTTAGCAATGGCCGACCCTCTATGACTAATGGGTCACTGGTATTAACCAAAAACAGCAAAATTTAAAGGGGTTGTCCACTTTATTATGTCTTTATAATGTATTTACTTATTATGCATATAACAGGAAAGCATACAGTATACGTTTCTAATAAACATGTATTCAAAATTGTATTATTATCCTGCTCCCAATGCATCTTTTACTCCAGTTTAGTTGGCTCCTATCTAGAATAAAAATGGTTTAGCCCACATTCCTGTATAGTAGGGAATTATAGATAAAAACGTCATGTGACCCTGGTATCCAGGTAACAGTAGTGTATGGAGGAGCAGAACTTCTCCAGTATTAAATAAACCCCCACAGCGTCCCTTTTGTGACCACCACACAGGCAATGTTACCCCTGTTTTCCAGGTAACAGTATGTATGGGAGCAAACTTCTCCAGTATTACAACCTCCAGCAGCGTCTTATGTGACCACCAACACAGTCAAAGTTACCCCTGGTATCCAGGTAACAGTAGTGTAAAGGGGGGGAGCAGAACTTCTCCATATTACTGCCTCCGCAGCGTCTTATCATGTGACCACCACACAGGTCATGTACCCTGGTATCCAGTAAAAAGTAGTGTATATAGGAGCAGAACTTCCCCCAGTATTACTGCCTCCAGCAGCGTCTTATCATGTGATCACCACACAGGTCATGTGACCCTGGTATCCAGGTAACAGCAGTGTATGGAGGAGCAGAACTTCTCCAGTATTAGGCCGTGTTCACACGGCTTATTCCCGACGGATTTGTGCGCCGTATTGAGCGCACAAATCCGCCGTGAATAAGGGGCGGGGCGGGGGCGGTTGCCGGAGCGCGGCGGGGGCGCCGCTCCCGCCCCATAGACAATGCATTGTTTTACGCGCGCCTGCGCCGTAAATAATGTGCAGTCCCCTTCTCCCCCCGCGGCGGATTTGCCGAGCGGGGAGGAGCGAAAGGAATCCACAGTTCTCTATGAGAACTGTGGATAACCCTAATTTAATCCGACGGATTGGCGCCGTATTGAAGCGCAAATCCCGCGGAATACGGCGCCAATCCGTCGGCAAATAAGCCGTGTGAACGGGGCCTTACTACCTCCAGCAGCATCTTATCATGTGACCACCATACAGGTCATGTAAACCCTGGTATCCAGGTAACAGTAGTGTATGGAGGAGCAGAACTTCTCCAGTATTACTACCTTCAACAGCGTCTTATCATGTGACCACCACACACAGGTCATGTGATCCCTGGTATCCAGTAGTAGTAGCATTGTATGGAGGAGCAGAATACCTAAGGGAGAGTGAAAGTTTATGCAGTGGGATCAGGAGCTGAGCCTACTTTATACATTGGGGTGCAGGCTGTAAGTTACCTTCCTTCAGCGGCCAGGACCAGAGATAACTCAGATCCCAGCCCTCTAATGTATCCTCTAATGTATCTAATGTATCCCATCTCTTGATTGGCTCCCCTGTGCTTACCAGCATTCATGGAAGCCATGAGTCTAAAGAAGACCCCCAGACCACCTTATTACTGTTCCTATTACACCCTGCCAGAGACCAATGTAGTAGGAAAGCTGTAACTGCACACTGTCCTGCTAAACATTAGTATTGCAGAACAGTGTACAAATGTTTGCGCGCCCTAATGGTCAAAAATTACAAGTGCAAAAAATTTAAAAAGTTTAAATACATATATATCAAAGTTCTCCCCTTTTCCCCCACTTTACTAATAAAAAAAGAAAGATGATAAAAAGAATAAACATCCGTAAAAGTCTGATTTATTACTATATAACCGTATATAGTATATAGTTTTTTTGGTCACTTTGCCTCCCCAAATATTGTCAGATACTTCTGACTTTTTTTATCCCTTTTTATTTCAATGTTACCAATGAAAACCGCGCCTTGGTTTCTGGTGCTGCATAGTAAATAAAAAAAAACACAAAAAACATTGGAATTGTACTGACCCGAAGAACAAGGATAAGGTAATTTACACCGCACCTCCAAAAAAAGATGGCACAATTTAGTTTTTTTTCCCCATTTCACCTAGCTGCAGCAGGCCGCCATGCATCAGGTGAGGATCAAGGATATGAATTTTTCCCAGGGATGTGAGAGGAGGGGGGCGTCATTTGCTGTTTTTGCCTAGAGCGCCAAAATGGCTTCTCCCAGCCTTGCCTACTGCAATTGTAAAAAAAAGATAAATAGCCAGAATTTTTTATACATGTATATTAGAAAATTGTATGATTTCCTACAATATACATAATAAATAAAAAACAATCTAAAGTGGAAAACCCCTTTAACTCCTTAACGACCGCCCGCCATCTATTGACGTCGGCTGGTGCAGGTCGTTCGTCTGCAGCGACGTCTTTTTGTGTCGGAGTTTGCGGCGCCTGGCGCCGCAGCAGCGCTAAGATCGAGGCTGTACTACACCGCCCTGATCCCAGCGCAGCTTCTGTGAGCACCAGGGAGTGGGGGATAACTCCGCTCCCCGGTGCTTTAACCATAGTTGCCAACTTTTGAAAATGAAAAAGCAGGAGATCTTAGTGGGCAAAAATTTTCATGGACACGCCCATCTTGTCGGTATGCCACGCCCCTTCAAAAAAGCCACACCCACTCCACCTAACTGCATAACGGCTTTGGAAGAAAGCCAGGTAGATGCCCATATAGCCAGGTAGTAGCCCCCCAGAACCAGGTAGTGCCCCTTACAGGCCGGTCGATGCCCCCTTGTTGCCAAGTAGATGCCCCCTCTGTAGCCAGGTAGAGCCAAATTTGTAGCCAGGTAGATGCCCCCCTTTGTTAGCCAGGTAGGTGCCCCCCTTTGTTAGCCAGGTAGGTGCCCCCATTGTTAGCCAGGTAGGTGCCCCCATTGTTAGCCAGGTAGGTGCCCCCATTGGTTGCCAGGTAGTGCCCCCATTGGTTGCCAGGTAGATGTCCCCTCTGTTGCCAGGTAGATGTCCCCTCTGTTGCCAGGTAGTGCCCCCATCTGTTAGCCAGGTAGTGCCCCCATCTGTTAGCCAGGTAGTGCCCCCATCTGTTAGCCAGGTAGTGCCCCCATCTGTTTGCCAGGTAGATGTCCCCTCTGTTGCCAGGTAGATGTCCCCTCTGTTGCCACGTAGATGTCCCCTCTGTTGCCAGGTAGTGCCCCCTCTGTTGCCAGGTAGTGCCCCCATCTGTTAGCCAGGTAGTGCCCCCCATCTGTTAGCCAGGTAGTGCCCCCATTGTTGCCAGGTAGTGCCCCCCTTTGTTAGCCAGGTAGATGCCCCCCTTTGTTAGCCAGGTAGGTGCCCCCCTTGTTAGCCAAGTAGTGCCCCCATCGTTAGCCAAGTAGTGCCCCATTGGTTGCCACGTAGTGCCCCATTGGTTTGCCAGGTAGTGCCCCCATTGGTTGCCAGGTAGTGCCCCCATTGGTTGCCAGGTAGTGCCCCATTGGTTGCCAGGTAGATGTCCCCTCTGTTGTCCAGTAGAGACCCCTCTGTTGCCAGGTTAGATGTCCCCTCTGTTTGCCAGGTAGTGCCCCCATCTGTTAGCCAGTAGTGCCCCCTCTGTTAGCCAGGTAGTGCCCCATCTGTTAGCCAGGAAGTGCCCCCATCTGTTAGCCAGGTAGTGCCCCCATCTGTTTGCCAGGTAGATGTCCCCTCTGTTGCCAGGTAGATGTCCCCTCTGTTGCCAGGTAGTGCCCCCTCTGTTGCCAGGTAGTGCCCCCATCTGTTAGCCAGGTAGTGCCCCCATCTGTTAGCCAGGTAGTGCCCCCTTTGTTGCCAGGTAGTGCCCCCATCTGTTAGCCAGGTAGTGCCCCCATCTGTTAGCCTGGTAGTGCCCCCTTTTTTGCCAGGTAGTGCCCCCTTTGTTTCCTGGTAGTGCCCTACTTTTTAAGCCAGGTAGATGCCCCCCTTTGTTAGCCAGGTAGGTGCCCCCATTGTTAGCCAGGTAGTGCCCCCATTGTTAGCCAGTAGTGCCCCCATTGTTAGCCAGGTAGTGCCCCATTGTTTGCCAGGTAGTGCCCCCATTGGTTGCCAGGTAGTTCCCCCCTTGGGTGCAAGGGAGATGTCCCCTCAGTTGCAAGGAAGATGTCCCCTCAGTTGCCAGGTAGATGTCCCCTCTGTTGCCAGGTAGGTGCCCCCATCTGTTAGCCAGGTAGTGCCCCCATCTGTTAGCCAGGTAGTGCCCCCATCTGTTAGCCAGGAAGTGCCCCCAACTGTTAGCCAGGTAGTGCCCCCATCTGTTTGCCGGGTAGATGTCCCCTGTTTGCCAGGTAGATTCCCCTCTGTTGCCAGGTAGTGCCCCCTCTGTTGCCAGGTAGTGCCCCCATCTGTTAGCCAGGTAGTGCCCCCATCTGCTAGCCAGTAGTGCCCCCTTTGTTGCCAGTAGTGCCCCCATCTGTTAGCCAGGTAGTGCCCCCATCTGTTTAGCCAGGTAGTGCCCCCTTTGTTGCCATGGACGTGCCTCCTGTGTTGCCAGGTAGTTGCCCCCTTTGTTGCCAGGTAGTGCCCCATTGTTGCCAGGTGATGCCCCCATTGTTGCCAGGTAGTTGCCCTCTCTGTTAGCCAGGTAGAGCCCCCTTAAGCTAATAAAAATAAAATAATAAAAATCCACTCACCTCACCAGCCCTGCAGCGCTGCCAGCTCCTGCCCGATCTCTTCAGTGGCGCAGGGGAAGTGAGAGCAGCCGCGCGTCACTCCCCTGCAGCCGCGCGTCACTTCCCCCTGCGCCGCTGACCTGTATTGTGCGGCGCACACACCGGCGCCGTACAATACAGGGGGAGGAGGGAGGAGGAGCGATCCCTCCTGCCTCCTCCCTGCACAGCGAGACTCCGGCGGGCGAGCGGCCGCTGCGGCCGCTTCACCCGCCTGTAAGAGCGGTCCGGCGGCGCAAGAGTAGCGCACTAGCGCTACTCTGGCGCCGCCGCCCTTTAGAGAGCCCCCGCCGCCTGCTGGCGGCGGAGGAATGCCAACTCCCCCGGGAGGGCGGGAGGGGACCCCAAATAGCGGGACCCCCCCCGCCAAAAACGGGAGAGTTGGCATGTATGGCTTTAACCCTTTGATTGCCGCGGATCATCACCGCAGTGCAATGAAAGGGTTTTCCTGCTCTGTCGAGTAATCGTAACACCTGATGACCCGACAGAGCCCGGGGAACGGCTGCACAGTCAGCCCTGGGGATCTAGAGTAGCCCCAGGGCTGTCTGTGTAAGAAGCCAGTGATCAGGCCAGACTGTGTGATCAGACTGATACAGATTATAATGTATTAGCATATATGAAAGTGTAAAAAAAAAAAAAGTAACACACAGTTCTCCCTTCATGAGAAAAAAAGAAAGCAAAAAACATAAAGTGTAAAAAAATAATAAAAAATAAATAAAAAAAAATAAATATTTAATAAAAAATAATTGTGCATACATTACACACACAAAAAAACTCTACACATATTAGGTATTCACACGACCGTAATACTCTGTAGAATTAATCTAACAAGTTAAGTGTGAAATGTGAATGGTGTAAAAAAAAAAAAAATGTAAAAAGAAATTTTTTTTAAATCTGCAGTTATTTATAATTGAACTTAAACTGTTCCCCCATACAGTACAACTCGTCTCGAATAAAACGAGGTCTCATACAACTGCGTCACTGAAAAAATAAAAAAGTTACAACTGTTGAAACTCAAGGAGGCAAAAACTAAAAAAATGTTCTGGTCATTAACTACTTTTCAGGCGTTCGGCTTAAGGCCATGTTCACACGGCTGATTTGGGCGCGGATTGGAGCCGTACTGCGCGCCGGTTTTGCACTGCAGTAAGGCTCCAAACCGTCCCAGTCATTACGGTAATCCACAGTTCTCATAGAGAACTATGGATTCCGTCGCTCCTCCCCGCTAGGCGAATCCGCCGCAGGGGAGAAAGTGACATGCACATTATTTACGGCGCGTATGCGCCGTAAATAATGTATTGTCTATAGGGTTGGCGGGCAGCGCCCCCGCCGCACCCCGCCCCGCCCCTTATTCAAGCCGTAACTGCGGGCGAAATCCGTCCCGCAATTACGGCTTGAATAAGCCGTGTGAACCTTGCCTAAGGGGTTGTCAATTTGAGAGCCGGTACCTGCAGGAGGGATTTCAGCAGCATAATCTGGATCAGGCGGTTCCTGTTTTCCCTGAGGAAAAAAAGATGAAGAAGAGTAAGTTTGGCACAAAGATCTGTAAAAAAAAAAAAAAAGTAAAAATAAAAAAACTAATGCGTAAATTTTCTGAGAACATGTCGTGTAGCGAGGGCCACTTTCATCATTCTCAGTCAATCACCAAAAACTTTTGGCTACTAAAACTATGTGGATGGCAGTGTGATAAGGGGTCTAATAAAGTTATTAGGGCACATTCATCAAGGCAGTTTGCCATAATTCTGGAACTTTTTGCCACAAATAATGGCGCCCGTGCTTTACACCAAATGTATATGTTTTAGACAGTTTCCAGACACCTTCGACAAAAGGGCCATGGCCTTGTTACAAGGGGTGTGGTGTCGTAGCGTGTGATCCCATGCGCCAAAATTTTGATGCAGCGAGTGGCATAAAGTAAGCCCACTTAAAAATGGTGTAAAGTTAGAGTAAACAGTCCTAAACTGCGGCCGATTTATCAACACTAAGATACATGTGGCGCATTGTAAGGCTATGTTTACATGGCGCACACTGTACGTGCCGCAATACGCCGGGTGTTTTAGAAGTACGCGCTGGCCGGCTCCCATAGACATTCACTCTCCTCACAAGCGCAGAGAAGAAATACATGTCAGTTCTTTCTCCCAGGGCGTAATACGTGTCAGTAAAAATGGCAGTAATCATAGATCTCAATCAGAGCTAGGAATTAGCGCATTTGTGGTCCGTACTTCGGGAATCTTGCAGCAAACTATGTGCCGCAAATACACTGTGTGAACGTACCCCAAGAGTAATTCCATAGGACTGGTTTATTGTTGGATTTTTTAAGGGAATTCAGTATTTAGAATCCGAAAAAATTTAACTGTAAATCATCCCCAAAGACTTCAATAGAAAATCCGAGCTGAAGTCTATACAGCTCGGATTTGCTGAGGTCGGATTTCATAACCAACAGTTTTGGGAAAAAAAAAATTAGAACATGTTCTATAATCTGCCGGAAAACAATGGATGGTAGAACTGTTCTATAGAAAGGGGCACCCGGAATCCAAAAAACGCAGCTAAAAGCCGCAACAAAAAACAGACAAAAATCCGAAAACTGAGTGTAAAAAAAATGGTCAGAGTCTAATTAGAATCCGACCGGTGTTCTAGTCTCTACGGTGTAGATGCAGCCTAAGGGCTTGTCCCCACGGCCGGTTTTTCAGACGGTTTTCGGATTTGAAAGTCGTCTGTAAACCGACTGTCAAACTTTATCATGGACTTCTATGGAAAATCCGTGCAGCGGTCCCCACTGCACGGATTTTCAGCCGGCGGTCTGAAAAATATAGAACATGTTCATTCTTCCGCCCCGGTTTTCGGGCAGAACATGAACATGTGGGTGGGAAAGGGGAGGGCTTGAATCCACAAACCGGGGAGAAAAGCCGGTCCCTTGCGGCCGCGTACATGGCTCCAAAACAGAGCAATAATCCGACCAGTATTTGCTTTGTGCCGTGGGGACCAGGGCTGTGGAGTCGGCAAGCCGAAGCCCCGACTCCGACTCCTCAATTTCCCAAACCTCCGAATCCGACTCCCGACTCCCTCATACATGGCACATGTTTAAGTGATAACTTTACTGTAGAAAAATGGTCACATCCGGCTGTTTATTACCTTATGATACAATAATCAAGCGATTTAGGTAGAACAGACACTGACAAGCAAAAGGGTAACAATGTTTTGATCTTTTGAACACTTGTGGGGAGAGTTGAAGAAAAAGCTGTATTTGTATCCAAGTCCAGTCTGCTCCAAAATTGGGAATGTGTAGAAGAGACCTGGGATCAGATTTTGGTCAAGATATGCTTGAATCTGATCCAGAGCCCAGAAGGATTCAGGCAGAGCTGAAAGCCAAAGGTGGATTTGCCAAATCCTAACAAAATAATAAAAATTATCACTTTGATTTTAGGAGCAAAACAATAACAATGCAGAACTAAGCAGATGCTAAATACTTGCAAGTCAAATTTATGTATAAGATATGTAAGATGTATATAAAATTACAGTAGCCTCATGTACAAAACTGTAGTGGAGGGTGAGATATGGAACCTGAAAGTCACAAGTTCAAAACATTGTTACCATTTTGCTTGTCAGTGTCTGTTCTACCTAAATAACTTGATTATTGTATCATAAGGTGATAAACAGCCGGATGTGACCAAAATGTGTAAAATTGTAAATATGCAAAACATGCAGGAACATTTGTGGAGTCTCTGAATTTGTTCTGAGAAATAGTATTGCCTCCATCAGATCCTGCATACATGACCTCACATCTGATCTCATTATTTCCAGGCTAGAGAATGGCCTCTCTACACTAACTTGGGTTGGGGGCAAAGCGGTGACCACAGGGTCAACATCTCTAACAATGTCAGGGTATAAAGGAATTGCCTCAGCCACAGTCAGTTTTGATGAATGGTTGAACTCTTCTACTTCTTTGAAAACAGGTGAAAAATGTTGCTGAAATCTGTTTGCCCTGAGAGCGGGATCTTTTCCCCTGGGGCAGCGCTTTGCCTGCTCCGTGTCATCAATTACACTCCTCATGTGATGAGGCTGAAGATATGGGAGCAGTAGCAGTGGCCGGACCCAATTCCTCTTGCTCTTTGTATCGAACGAACTGGACCAACTTATATATTTTGGGAGTCGGAGTCGGTCCATTTTATGACGTCTCCAACGCCTGCAAAATTGACTCCGTCTCCACAGCGCTGGTTGGGACATACCCTAAGACTGTCTAGTCTAAGCTTACACTGTCTAAGAGTTAGAGGATGTTCACAGCGTTTTTTTAGATGCGTGTTTGAATCCATGTTTCGGACCCTAAATGGACCCAAACCTGCATCTAACAATGTGCAGTGTGATTGCTTTTAATGTAAAACACGCATCGGTGTTCAGACTATACATGTTTTACTTGCGTCTTTCGGATCCGTTCAAAGAATTGTCATGTCAATTCTTGATCCGTTTGATGCAGCAGGAGCCCTATAATAAGCTATAGGGTGTGATCCTGCTGCAGCCAAAATGCATCCAAACATGCAGCACTCTTTGAGCACGTGTTGGATGCATTTTACGCAGCATTTTTTAATCTGTTTATCAAAAAACATATTCAAAACCGCTGTGTGAACATACCCTTAGACTGTATTAATAAATCTTACCCATGGTTGCAATAGTAACAACACTGGATGACAATATTAGGGGACATTCACACAGCGTTTTGCTCTTCGTCGGAGGTATCCATCGGGATACCATGAAAAGATACCGTAATGGGCCCATAGACATCAATAGGGCATACACATGTATGAAACCTGTCTAGCAGTAAAACTGTCCATGTTGCCCATAGCAACCAATCAGCGCCCACAGCAACCAATCAGAGCTCATAACAACCAATCAGAGCTCATAGCAACCAATCAGAGCTCATAGCAACCAATCAGTGCCCATAGCAAACAATCAAAGCTCACAGCAGCCAATCAGAGCCCATAGCAACCAATAAGAGCTCACAGTAACCAATCAAAGCCCATAGCAACCAATAAGAGCTCATAACAACCAATCAGAACCCATAGCAACCAATCAGAACCCATAGCAACCAATCAGAGCTCAGGTTTTATTTTTCCAGAGTAGTATATGAAATGAAAGCTGAGCCCTGGTTGGTTGCTATGAGCTATGATTGGTTTCTATGAGTTCTGATTGGATGTTACTAGGAACTATCATTTAGGGTCTTATGGTATGGTTAATTAGGAATGTATAGCGGTATTATATAGGCATTGCATGGTGCTATGATGTATATTATTAGGAAAGCAAATGGCCATATAATAAGTCAAATAGGAACGATCATAAATGGACTGTAAGGTATTGGTTTATAGGGAATATAGGGCGATATTATTTGGGCATTGTATGGCAGCATGATTTATATTGTTCAAGAACCAAATTCTCATATAATAATAGGGTACTAAGAACTATTATTAAGGTATTGTATGATATAATGTATGGGGAACGTAGGGCGGTATTATAGAGACATTATATGGCACTACACTTTGTATTGGAAGGTAACCAAATGGCCATACAATAACAGGGTGCTAGGAACTATCAATTAGGGTCTTATGGTATGGTTAATGGGGAATGTAGGGTGATATTATATGGGCATGGCACGGCACTATGATGTAAATTATTAGGAAACAAAATGGCCATACAATAATAGAGTACTAGGAACTATTATTGAGGGACTATACAGCATAGATAATAGGGAATATAGGGCAGTATTGTATTTAACTATGATTTTTATTGTTTGGGAATCAAATGGCCATACAATAATAAGAGTACTAGGAACTATTTTTGAGGGACTGTACAGCATGGAAAATATGGAATGTAGTGCGGTATTATATGGGCATTGCATTGCCTAAATGTTAGGAAACTAAATGGCCATACTATAGTAGGGTTCAAGAACTATTGTTTAGAGACTTAAAGACCACCTATCACCACCACACAAACACACAAAAATTTATAGATGAAAATATAACAATTTTCTCAAATACGTGTCATTAGCAAATCAGAGGATTTCCCTTAGTGTTATAGGGGAACAGGTTTTGCTTTCACTTTTTCAGAGAGAAATCCCACTCTGGAAAGATTCCTTCTGTGGGAGATACCAATTGTGCAGGGGGAGCTGAGGACATAGCTGCTTGTACAGGGGAAATCTGGGTCTTTCACTACATCCAGTGCGGCAGGCACAGGTCACTGAGGACATATGTCTGACAGGGTTTACCTGTTGCTTCCATCCCTCTCCTCCTTCATAGCACACAGGTATATTACAGGTATATTACACCCAGCATGAAGATGGCAGCACAGAGCTTCCCTGTGTATAGATGGTGTAGACTTCCAGGCTCCCCCTCTGCACGCTGGACTCTCCCAGCTCAGAAGCAGGAGGTTTCATAGAGTTGTCAACATCCTGATTCATCAAGCTGTCAGGAGCCAACTTGGCCCTACCTCAGTCCTGTCTTAAAGGGCCAGCGCTTTTTTATTTTAAGAACTGAAGTACAGGTGAAATTCTTTGAATTCCTAATGAAGCATATATAAGAATATGCTTGTATTTTAGTCTTTTATTACTTCATGAAGTTTCCCTCGAGTTGATAGGTCCTCTTTAAGGTATGGTTTATAGAGAATGTAAGACGGTATAATTAGGGCATAGTATGGCAATATGATTTTTTTTGGGTGGAGAACCAAGTGAAAATAGAATAATAAGGTGCAAGAACTAATACTAAAGGACTTACAGTTGTTTTATAGGGAATGTAGGGCGATATTATTTGGTCAATGTATAACTCTATGACTTATATACAGACAGTTCCCAGGTTACGAACAGGATAGGGACTGTAGGCTTGTTCTTAAGTTGAATTTGTATGTAAGTCGGAACATGTATATTTATTAAATGTAACTCCAGCACAAATGTTTTTTGTTTTTGTTTTTTTAGTTTAGGATAGTTCAGGGAAGGGTTTTTACATTTGTCTTGTCGTAAGCATCAATTTTAAGAAATTTTCAACTCATTTTAACCTCATGTGCAGCTGTGGCATGCTGTAACAAGATGGAGCTACTATCTGCAGTGGAACATGGAACTACAAGTGCCAGCATGCCCCATAAGTCTCCGTTTGTAACTAACAAACATAAACCAATTTCAGTAGCACACTCTTATCACTAAAAAACTATCAAAAAAGGGCGCATATGAACTTTTGGAAAAACATTTCTGCTACTTAGAATACATTAAAAATGTTGAGGTTCTTAGTTCACATTTTTGATCAAAACTGCTTAAGCCCAATCAGCAAGGGGACCTCAATACAGGTGGGAACCTACACTGACATTACCTCTCTTGGTGCCTATTCAGACCTCCCTATTTCAGGGAGAGAAGTTTTTTTTGATGTGCAGAACCAAATATTGTTTTCTAGACTGTATGGAGGAGTGGCTGCCCCCTCGTTGGTTTTTTGCACTCCACCCACCTGCACAAGCTTTTAAATCAATGCAGGGTACTTTGTAGCAGGAATCTTCTCTCCCTGAAAATGTGGAGGTCTGAATAGGCACCAAGAGAGGTAACGTTAGAGTAGCTTCCCACCTGTGTTGAGGTGCCCTTGCTGATTGGGAGGTGGGCTAAAGCAGTTTTGATCAAAAATGTGAACTAAGAACCTTTTCATGTCTTCTAAGTAGTAGAAATGCTTTTCCAAAAATTCCCATGTGCCTTTTTGATAGTTTTTTAGTGTTAGTAGTGTGATACCGAAATTGGATTGTGTTTGAAATGTCTACTCCCAAACCACCAGTTTTGCACCTCTGCTAATTTTTTTTTCAAAAAAGTTTTTTGGGGATGTGCAGAACATAATATTGTTTTCTAGTCCGTTTGTAACTAGGGGACAGATGTAAGTTGGAACGGTGTAAGTCGGGGACTGACTGTATAGTTCGAAACCAAATGGCCATACAATAATAGAGTACTAGGAACTATCATGGGGGACTGTATTGTATGGTTAATGGCAATGTCAGGCAGTTTTTTATGGGGATGATATGACACTATGCGTTGTATCAGTAGGGAACCATATGACCATACAATAATATATTACTAGGAACTATTATTTGGGGACTGTACGGTATGGTTTATAGGGAATATAGGGCGGTATAATATGGGAATTATATGGCACTATGCTTTATATCAGTAGAGAACCACATGACCATACAATAATATATTACTAGGAACAATTAATTGGGGACTGTATGGTATAGTTTATAGGGAATGTAGGGCAGTATTATATGGGCATTGTATAGCACTAAGATTTATATCGTTAGTAAACTAAATGGCCATATTACACTTGGGTACAGGGACTATTCCTTTGGGACTGTATGGTTTATGGGGAATGAAGAGTGGTATTACATGGGCATTGCCTGGCACTCTGGTTTTTATTCTTAGGGAACCAAATGTCCATACTATAAAAGAGTACTAGGAACTATTATTTGGGAACTGTACGGTATGGTTTATAGGGAATGCAGGGCGGTATTACATGAGAATTATATGGCACTATGCTTTATATCAGTAGGGCACCACATGACCATATAATAATATATTACTAGGAACTATTATTTGGGGACTGTATGGTATAGTTTATAGGGAATGTAGGGCAGTATTATATGGGCATAGTATAGCACTATGATTTATATTGCTAGGAAACCAAATGGCCATATTATACTTGGGTACAGGGACTATTCCTTTGGGACTGTATGGTTTATGGGGAATGAAGAGTGGTATTACATGGGCATTGCATGGCTCTATGGTTTTTATTCATAGGGAACCAAATGTCCATACTATAATAGTTTATGGGAAATGTAGGGTGGGATGATGCCTGGGGGTAACTGTTGATTTTAGCATTTAAATTACAGGCTATTTTTCTCTGTTATCAGTCATACTGTCCAATCACGTCTGCCATGTGCGCCTCTGGGAATGTTTTTTAGTGTAACAGGTTAGAGTTTATCCCTTACCCCTGTCTTCCAGGCTCCATTGGATGATGCATTGAAGGAAGTGGCACTTTTCCCATTATAAACAGCATGACCTCCGACCTCTGGTATGTAGGTAACGTGCTGGCAAATGACCCTGCCAAATATCACATAACCAATATCACTTGGAGGATATCTCCGACATCACATAATTAACTCTGATGATATGTGAAACAGCGATGACACAACAAGACATTCTGGGGGTTAAGCTGTGTAACACCCCCATGCAAAAAAGCAAGCGAGCCCAAGTGTAGACGCAGTCATTGCTTTCAAAGGAGAGTAACCAGTCACTTCTGATAGGAATCAAAGGGAAATATACCAGGCGAAGCACTTGTTTATGATTTATGTGTATGTGCTGCCCCCGGCTGGAGAGTAATTTCATGCACAAGTATGCTTCTGTTCAAGAGACCCCGGTATTGTGATCCCCATGGGGTATAACGCCGCATAGAGGGGTGAAGTCTGGAAGAATTTGGTGCGGTATTCTGGGTGAAGGAAACTCTGGAATATATATTAAAATATCTAGTATTAAAGTGCCAATGCTTGTGGGAATTCACTGGATGACCCATACGTGGTGCTTTGGTTTGTACATAGGGGGCCCCCAAAATGGCCAAGTATAAAGAGCAGCGAGATTAGAGGTCAGTGACACGATGCACAGAGAGATTAGAGGTCAGTGACACGATGCACAGAGAGATTAGAGGTCAGTGACACGATGCACAGAGAGATTAGAGGTCAGTGACACGATGTACAGAGAGATTAGAGGTCAGTGACACGATGTACAGAGAGATTAGAGGTCAGTGACATGATGCACAGGGAGATTAGAGGTCAGTGACATGATGCACAGGGAGATTAGAGGTAAAGTGACACGATGCACAGAGAGATTAAGGTCAGTGTGACATGATGTACAAGAGATTAGAGGTCAGTAGACATGATTGCACGGGAGAGATTAGAGGTCAGTGACATAAAGCACAGGGAGATTAGGGGTCAGTGACACGATGCACAGAGAGATTAAGGTCATTGACATGATGTACAAAAGAATTAGAGGTCAGTGAGACTGATGCACAGAGAGATTAAGGTCAGTGACATGTATGCACAGGTGAGATTAAAAGGTCAGTGACACAAAGAAACAGAGAGATTAGAGGTCAGTGACACGATGTACAGGGAGATTAGAGGTCAGTGACATGATGTACAGAGGGATTAGAGGTCAGTGACATGATGCACAGAGAGATTAGAGGTCAGTGACATGATGGACAGAGAGATTAGAGGTCAGTGACATGATGTCCAGAGGGAGTAGATGTCAGAGACATGATGTACAGGGAGATTAGAGGTCAGTGACATGATGTACAGAGAGATTAGAGGTCAGTGACACGATGTACAGAGAGATTAGAGGTCAGTGACATGATGTACAGAGACATTAGAGGTCAGTGACATGATGTACAGAGGGATTAGAGGTCAGTGACATGATGTACAGGGAGATTAGAGGTCAGTGACATGATGTACAGGGAGATTAGAGGTCAGTGACATGATGTACAGGGAGATTAGAGGTCAGTGACATGATGTACAGGGAGATTAGAGGTCAGTGACATGATGTACAGGGAGATTAGAGGTCAGTGACATGATGTACAGAGGGATTAGAGGTCAGTGACATGATGTATAGAGAGATTAGAGGTCAGTGACATGATGTACAGAGAGATTAGAGGTCAGTGACATGATGTACAGAGGGATTAGAGGTCAGTGACATGATGAACAGAGAGATTAGAGGTCTGACATAGACAGAGAATTAGAGGTCAGTGACATGATGTACAGTGAGATTAGAGGTCAGTGACATGATGTACAGGGAGATTAGAGGTCAGTGACATGATGTACAGAGGGATTAGGGGTTCAGTGACATAAATGCAAAAGAGAGATTAGAGGTCAGTGACATGATGTCAGAGAATTAAAAGGTCAGTGACATAATGTACAGAGGGATTAGAGGTCAGTGACATGATGTATAGAGAGATTAGAGGTCAGTGACATAATGTACAGAGGGATTAGAGGTCAGTGACATGATGTACAGGGAGATTAGAGGTCAGTGACAATGTACAGAGAGATTAGAGGTCAGTGCCCTTGATGTCCCGAGGGGATTAGAGGTCAGTGACATGATGTACAGAGGGATTAGAGGTCAGTGACACGATGTACAGGGAGATTAGAGGTCAGTGACATAATGTACAGAGGTATTAAGGGGTCAGTGAAAATGTGTATAAGAGATTAGAGGTCAGTGACATAATGTACAGAGGGATTAGAGGTCAGTGACATGATTAACAGGGAGATTAGAGGCAGTGACATGATGTACGGGGAGATTAGAGGTCAGACAGATGTACAGAGGGATTAGAGGTTCAGTGACATGATGTACAAGAGATTAGGTCATGACATGATGTACAGGGAGATTAGGGGTCAGTGACATGATGTACAGGAGATTAGGGGTCAGTGACAGAGTACAAGGGTTTAAGAGGTCAGTGACATGATAAAAGGGGGTTTAGAGGTCAGTGACAATGTATAAGAATTAGATCAGTGACGAGAACAGAGAGATTAGGGTCATACATAAGACAGAGGGTTTAAAGGTCATGAATATGTATAGAGAGATTAGAGGTCATGACAGATGTACAGAGAGATTAAGGTAGGACATGAGTCCCCAGAGGGTTTAGAGGTCTGACATGAGTACGGGAGATTAGAGTCATGACATATGACAGAGGGATTAAAGGGTCTTGACATGATGCAAGAGAGAAAGAGGTCAGGACATGATGTACAGAGAAATTAAGGTCAGGGACATGAGTACAGGGGGATAAGAGGTCAGGCAATGTAAGGGAATTAAGGTCATGACACGTTTACAGAGAGTTTAGAGGTCAGGACATGATGTACGGGGAGAAAAAGGGGTCAGTCAATGTACAGAGGATTGAGGTCAGTGACATGATGTACAGAGGGAAAGCAGTACTGATGTACAAGGGATTAAGGCATGACACATGTACAGGGAATTAAGGCATGACAAAAATTTACAAGAATTAGAGGCAGACATATGTATAAGGATTGAGGTCTGACTAAGAAAAAGGGGGTTTAGAGGTCAGTGACAAGTAAAAAAATTAGGGGTAAAGGACAAAGTACAAAAAGAGGCGTGCTTATCCCCCCCAAACACAACCTATGGTCTTAAAGGGCCCCTGAACATCCTCTCCCGTCTCCTTGATATTTTTTTGGTTTCCGGATG
>JAODAL010066605.1:0-17682 GCA_025379985.1 Phyllomedusa bahiana | reverse complement strand
CATGACGTCCCACAAACTCACCCTGTTTTTTTTTCTGTAGCGTTTGCTGGCCGCCAAAATGACAGGAAGCGCCGAAAATGTCGCAATATTAATAGATTATGCACAGATTTTAACCTAAATTATCGCGTGATCTAAAAATCCGATCAACGTAAATACCGTGCCGATTTCAACTTTGTCGATAATAATCGCTCAACACTAGTCGCAAAGCCAAACCGTATGGACACTGCAACTGCCAAATTGTGCACCCAGGGGGAACTACTCCCACCACCAACAACAGTGCAGAACCCTTCTTCACTGTAGTGTCACCTGGGATGCATAAAAGGCTTGGTGAGCGAACGCCACCGTGACATTCCTAAGCCATACTACTCCCATCCTGTCCGCTGCTTCCCTGACCAGCTGCACATCTTATTCACATTTCTGCTTGGCACAGCTCCAGCACATTCATACGTGGCGATGGAAGTAGTGTAGGGGTATCATACATATCTGTGATATTGGCCTGAATGCAATGTCTTTCTGTGTATTTACATAAGAAAACTGGCATGAATGCATATTAAAGTCTGCACCATAGAATGAACTCTGTCAAGGTCCAGTTTCACAAAAGTGCAATCTGGGCACATTTTTAATCCATATTACGGTTGCACATCCTGGCCCATCCATAGGTTTAGTAACTCGAACTAAGAACGTCATAGAGCCATTCCCTATGTTGCTGTTCGTCCGGGTATGTGTGGACATGCTGTGTATTGTAAGATACTGTTCTTACTGTAGCATAGATGCAAAAAAAGAATCTGGACCATGTCAAACAGGCCTAAAGCCTTTTAGTAGAACATTGACTTTTGAATGGTGCTTTATACCCACCCTGGTGCCCTAAGCAGCAGCCGAGAAATAATTGATCATCATAATGATTTTCTTCATGGCTGATGATTAATTGTCCATTTGCGGCACAGCAGGTTTTAACAATATGCTTTAAAGCAAGAGGTGAGAAATGAACTGAACTTTTTAACCAACAAAAGTGCATGTGGCCACAATACACATACGTATACAGAAATATGGGTGACCTGAATGATTACTGCTACACTTGGCACAATAGTAAGACTGACAATGTCAGTAGTAATTACACATCGTCTAACAGTTTAGCTATTTAATTACCTCCGTTTGTTGTGTGTCCCTGACAGAACCTACATTAGCAGTAACTGGTATTTATTCTATTATGGTATGATCATTCTGAATAGCTGAAAGTTCATTATTGTGCAAAAACTGAGAACTGAGAGAGAAATTAAGATTCGCCGAGAAAAGGTTTAGAATCTAATGATGCATGTTAAACGCGAGTGTATGGAAACATTTACCTTTACATAATTCAGATGATTTATTATATTCATTTATATAGCACCGTTATGTTCCACAGCGCTGTACAGAGATTGACATTATTTACATTTTGTTCCTGTCCCCATTGGGGACACTATCTAGATTTCAGATGAACCTATCCCCACGCAAACACAGGGTGAACAAACAAACTCCATGCAGATGTTAGTCCTGAGATTTAAACCCAGGACCCCAGTGGTGCAAGGCAACAGTACTAACCACAGAGTAACCATGCGGATGTAAGTTTGTTTACACTGGGGCAGTTTTTTCATGATTTATTTACCCAAGAGAGAGAGAGAGACTTATACCTCACCTTTGCTTAGTATCTAACCACATTTGTCTAAAAAAATTCCAAAACACAAAAAATGCAGATTTTTTTTCTATAGAAGCAGCTCTAAGAATATTTAGTATAACTTATTTTTTACATAATTAAGAGGTGACCATGTGACCGTGGCATGGCACTTATATTACCCAGCAAGCCATAATAGAATTTCATGTGAATTTTGTCATGGAATCCATCTTCATATTTCGCTGAAATCCTTCTGCATTCTGTCTGGTATGTCAGATTTTTCAACTTGAAAATTTGAAATCCACTCCACTGGAAAATTAATTGAATAATATTAACACGTATAGAATTTTTGTTAAAATGTTGATGCAGTCTGATTTCCACTTTGGATCAGGAGCTAGATATTTTCTCGTAGGTCAGGTTGGTCAACGACTAATGGGTTCCATATTTTAATATCAAGAAGGGGAAACAAAGTTTTAAAATGACCTATACCCTTCCTTTTTATCCACAACATTTGCCCGTACTTGGTGAATTTAATGGAAATATGTCTTTTTCCAATCATTTTAACTATGTAACTATGTACTTAGGGCTATCGTGTCTCCCAAACCATGGCAAAATCTACCATGTACCAAGTGAAAATCAGCTAATAAATCACATTCCTGTTCTGGACCTATGATGGATTTTCAAGGCCTAACTGTGAATAAAACCTTAATCAGGTGGAAATATTGTATCCTTGTGTGATGACCAGGGCGCTATCTTCTTTCTGGAAGGTATGGTAGAGGATGCGCTTTTGGCCATCGTTTTGGGATTGTTTACTATGTTCTGTGTTTCCAGTCTGAACACTGTCTTGTCAGTTCTGTTATTATGATTGACAGGTTTCCTGCCACACCCGTCTGCTGTTGCTGACCTTGTTCTGAGGTGGTTTAGACAAGGTGTGATCGACAGCCGTCTTCACCACTCAGACTGTGTTCTAGATGTCAGGGAGCCAGTCCTATCTCACTCTAGACTGAGTCTCTGACTTCCTATTTAAGATCCCTCCTGCCTTGAGTCCTTTGCTGGTGATATTCTTGGCTTGAGCTGGTGCGCAGTGTATACTTTTTTGGTTCTCTTGGATTTCTGACCTTTTGCTGACTCTTAACCTACGTTTTCTGTTTGTCGTTCAGTACTGTTTTCTCTTCCGGGTCCTGACCCTGTTCTGCTGTTGTGTTTCGTCTGTCTTGTCTGTTTTGTGTTTGCACTTACTCAAGGTAGGGACCACCGCCCAGCTGTTGCCGACCAATTGGGATCGTGTTGGCAAGCAGGCAGGGACAGCCTTGCGAGACTTAGTGCTAGGGCGCACTGTCCATCTGTTCTTGTAGATACTGGGGTCACTTATACTTTGTTTCTCATTTTGTACCTGCAGTTACCACTATAGGATATGTATGGTAAAAAATATACAGCAACAAATTATCTATCTAATAAAAGTATGGTAGAAAAGGCATAATACATTTAGTTAACCCTGTCCTGGTTTAAGGCCCATACGATATTTTTGTATATGTGACTAAGTCTCTGTGACGTTCACATAATGTTGACAACTGTATAATATTATCTTGTACAAAAAAAGGGAACTTCTGTCGACATTAGGTCAAACTGCAGAAATCCTACCACAAATGTGGACCAAGCCTTACATCAGGAATAACACATAAGACACTGCAAAACTACTTTATGGTAAATACTATCATTATTTTAGAAAATATCAGTCTTGTACTTTAAAATTCATGTTATTAACTCATATTCTGTAAAACCTTAAATAATTTCAAAATACTAAATTTTATGCTTTTCATTGTAAATATTTTCACCAAAACAAAATTGTAATATGTGTCACAAAAAAAAATTGTCAGGTGGATTGTGTTTTTTTTTTTTTTTTTTACAAAATGGTATTACTTGTCACAAACCAGTTATCTTATCACATAGTGCAGCACTACCTGACAGGGGTACACAGAAACAAATTTGGCATGTCAAAAAAACACAATAAAAAAATGGTAAAATAAAGAATTATTATTAGGGGGGCAAATTGATTCTAACGAAGGGAATTGTTTGAAATTTCGTAAAAATTTGATTCTAAACGAAGTCGAAGTTTTTGGGGGGATTGCAGGAACGAAGCTGTTTTTAATTAATAAAATGGTGCGAGACATGGCGTTACATGGGAAGAACCTGGGGGGGAAAGGGGTACCTTTAAAGACATGTGCAAGGGTGAAACCAATCAGAGACCGGCGGATTTTGTATGTCACCCCCCCCTATATAAATCCGGGGGCGAGTGGCAGTTACACGCTTTCACTGTACTGGTAGGGAAGCTGCTGCTGCTCATGAAAGTCAACTAAAGAAATCCCTTTTTATAGCGATTTTTTTTGGGGGGGTCACAGTTTTTCTCAGAATGCTTTTTACGTTCTAATTTTGATTTTGTGTGTTTGGAATAAAGTCCAGTGTCTCCAATTTAGCTGCATATACATTTTAATGCTACTGCTCCCCCCCTTTTGCACATTTAATATCCCGGGGTTTTTTTTTGCCTGTTGCTGTTGTATTCAGTTAAAGAAACAGCGTTTTTACAATCCAAACACCCCTTAATTTTTGGTTGCTCATTTCTTTTGTGCAATTTAGATCCAGGGGTTAATTAAGCATTGTTCTGCTGTTGTGGTCACTAAAAGAAACAATGTTTTTTAACGCCAAAGAAGAAATTTTGCCTGTAGCATTATTCCTATCCGAAGGTTAATTACGAGTTTTTCTGTTGTTGTGTTCCATAAAATACATGCAGTTTTAACACGCTACAAAGCTGCTAATTGTTGGCAGCACATTTCTTTTGCGCAATTTACATCCAAGGGTTAACTTAGTATTTTTCTGCAGTTGTAATCAGTAAAAGAAATTTTGTTTTTCACTGCCAAAGAAGAAATTTTGGCTGTAGCATAATTCATATCCGAAGGTTAATTACGAGTTTTTCTGTTGTTGTGTTCCGTAAAATACACGCCGTTTTAACACGCTACAAAGCCGGTAATTGTTGGCAGCACATGTCTATTGCGCAATTTACATCCAAGGGTTAACTAAGTATTTTTCTGCAGTTGTATTCAGTAAAAGAAAGGTTGTATTCAGTAAAAGAAAGGTTGAAAGTAGAAGAAATTTTGCCTGTAGCATAATTCATATCCGAAGGTTAATTAAAGGGGTTTTGCCACGATCTCATTTCATACCTCCTGCATCCATCTCTTAAGCTCTGTGTGCTCAGAAGGGGGTGTGTGTGATTTGTTTGAATTGCATTTCATGTGACCCAGCAGGATGACATCACCAGGCCTTTCCTCTCTATAGTCAAAGAAAGGTCTAGGTACAAATAGCTACACTGTAGCTTAGAGGTAATGCTTTTTACCTCCTGACACAAGGGTCCTAGGTTCAAATCCCTACAGGAACCAAACCTGTGGATTTTTTTTCTCTTTATCAATGCACAGACCTGATAGAGGTTTCTTTTTTAATTTATTTGCACTGTTTGACTAATTAATAAGGAGCACAGAGGACAGGAGTAGAATGACAACACCTGGAGTTTGAACACTCAGTAGCTGTCTGAGAGAAGAGGTTATGTCTGGGCATGTGCGACCAGGACTGAGGAGCTCTCAGCCCAGGTCGTATCCCCTGGAGAGAGCTGTAAACAATGGCTCACTAAAAGGGCAGCTAAAACAAAAACGGTCCAGAATTTTAAATAACAATGAATGGTGAAAATGTTTATTATTTAATTTGCAAGCTTCCCACGTCAATTTTACTTCGTGGCAAAACCCCTTTAAGCCTGTTTGTGCTTTTATATTCAGTAAAATACACAGTGTTTTTACGGGCACATACAAGTAATTTTTCCTGGCCATTTGTGGAGCGCAAATTTATATCCAAGGGTTACCCAAGCTTGTTAGAGGGGTTCATTTAGAGTCAAATACAGGGTGTGTATTTATCATATACAGATATCTTCATTAAACAGAGTCTGTACATTTTAGAACAAACAGTATGTCAGACAGAGAGGTGGAAGGCTCTTCATATGCGAGTGGCAGTGGCACAAGCATTCCTGGAGCAGGCACAGGTCACATCTCAGCAAGGGGACGTCGCAGCAGGGGTCACTCGGTGAGGCCAGAACTGCCAGTGTCATCTAGTGGCCGTGTGTTGTTCAGAAACCCAATGGTTCTTGATTGGTTGACTAGGTCATCCACTTCCTCCCAGATGACATCTGACAACCCCAGCCAAGAGTCGGTGGGAACGTCAGACACAACCTGTCACGATACTGGTGTATACTGCTGGAATCCAATGGCCGGGCTAGGTACAAACACAGGGAGGCAGGTGGATAGCGAGGTCCCAGAAGGAAAAGGGTTGTGCTTGGTCAGAAGTGCAGGGTTAAGCGGTGGAGCGACGCAGGCAAAAGGTTAGCGCAGGGTTAACTGCAATGAACAGGAACAAAGGCTGGACGGCAAGTCCAGGCGAGAGACTGGAAAGCAGGAGCTAAGCACAATACTCAAGCAGTGAAAACAGGCTTGAGGAGTTTATATAGGAACCAGGAACGGGAAAAACAAGATGGAACCCAAAGTTGAGGCACAATCCACCATCTTAACTGAGGGCAAATTAAGGGCAAACACAGTTAGTAAGTTCCAAAGCATAGTAGGAGATTCCTGACATTACTCCCACCTCAAAAGGGCCCTTTCCTCTGGACGATACCTGACTTGGTTTCTCCCGGATGTCTCTGATAAAATTTGTTTTAACAGTCGAGGAGCATTAATGTTACTTACGGGTTTCCCCACAAATTTTCTTCGGGCCATAACCTTCCACTTAATAAGGATTGCAGCGGGTTTCCCTGAAATTCTAAGGTCCAAGTTTTGCTCTACGAAAACTGCTCTTGACCATCTATCTCCACTGCTCAGGAGGAGGGGGAACACGTCCCGGAAAGGGATTGGAAACAACAGGTATTCGTCGCGACACATGACACACCGGAGGAATGTTCATAGATAGTGGGAGTTTGAGCAGAACAGCTACTGGACTGCTTATCTTGCTGAACTTATATGGCCCAACAAACTTCTGCCCCAGTTTTGGTGACGGAACTCTAAGTTTCAAATTTTTCGTAGACAGCCATACCTTATCCCCACCTTGAAAGTTGGGTGTGGTTTGCGACGTTTATCTGCCATCTTCTTATAATTCTTTGAGCCCTTTCTATTTGTTTCCTTTAGTAGCTGTAAATTTTGCTGTAATGCCAAGATCCTTTCCGTGCAGCTGGAAATATGTGGAAAAGCAGGAATTTGGGAAGAATATTGGATGGTTACCAAATTTGCAAAAAAAGGGAGTCTGTTTGGTGGGGGCCCATTTTGGGAATTATTGTATGAAAATTCGGCCACAGGAAGCAGATCAACCAAGTCATCTTGTAAATGGCAAATATAAACAATCGCAGGTCCCTGTTCCAGGGTTGATTCGTACGTTCAGTCTGTCCATTAGATTGTGGGTGAAAGGGGGGTGACAGATTAATATCGATGTCGAGTGCTGAACAAAAACCCCGGGCCAAAATTTTGATGTAAACTGCACCCCACAATCCGAGATAACTTCATCAGGAACACCAGAAGGCGAAAACACATTCTGAATTATGAGATCCGCTGTGTCTTTGGCAGAGGGTAGACCGGTACATGGAATGAAAATGTGCAGCTTTGGTGAGCCGGTCAACTCCCACGAGAATTGTATTTTTCCCTTAGAGGTAGGTAGATCTACGTGAAGCCCATGGATATAAACCCCCAGGGGCGAGAGGGGACCGGCAAAGGCTGAAAACAAACTGAGGTGAAGAACGTGGAGTCTTGCATCTAGCACAGATGTCACAGGATGTTACTACTTCTTTACATACTGTAGATAATTGGGCACCAAAAGAATCGGGATAAAAAATTCCTGCGTCTTCTGCACTCCTTTGTGACCCGCAATCTTTGAATCGTGGGCTAGCCTCAGAATCTTCAGTCTTACTGTTTCAGGTATATAAAGCTGCTGCCCGTGGCCCACATCTTTTTTTTAAAGCACCAACTGTACATCATTGGTGGATGGGAGAGTAAGGAGTCGGTGTTATGGGCCCTCTTTATCTCTTTGAGCAAGTCCTTATTATGAATTATTCCCACAACATTAGACCCCTGGAACAATGGTCTTAGGTGGAATTGCAGGTGTGGAATCACTGGAGAACATTCTTGTTAGAGCATCTGCCTTGCCATTACGAGATCCGGGCCTGTATGAGATTATAAAGTTGAATTGGTTGGGGAAAATACTCCAACGAGCTTGACGAGGAGATAGACACTTGGCAGATCTAACGAATTCCAGATTACGGTGATCAGTTAGAACTATTATTTGTTGTGTGGCTCCTTTAAGATGATGTCTACAATCCTTAAAAGCAGTACAATAGCTAGAGTTTTTTATTCCCCAAATTCATTAATCCTCTCTAAGCAGAGGATAAACGTGGGAGTAAAACGCACAAGGATGCAAAAAAAACTCTTGTCCCCGTTCTCTGAGACAGTATGGCCCCTACAGCACAGTCAAAGCATCCATTCCAAAATGAAGGCGAGTTCTGGGTCAGGATGAATTAATACAGGGGCTGTAGTGAACTTGACCTTTAAGAGAGAAAAGGATTCTTGTGCTTGAGGAGACCAAAAAAAAAAGCATTTTTCTTTTCGTCAACTGTGTAATAGGTGAAATGATTTTGAGAAATTCTTGATGAAGCGTCTATAGAAAATTGGCAAAACCTATGAAACGTTGAACATCTTTTATTTTTCTGGGGGGGGGCCCAAAGTCTACTATTGCTTTGATCTTGCTAGAGTCCATTTGTAGCCCATGAGGTAAAAATTACATAGCCAAGGAATTGGATCTCTGTCTGTGAATTCACACTTCTCAATTTTAAATGTAAAGATGGTTCTCCTTAGACGTTCAGAACAAGTTTCACATGTCTCTGGTGTTCTTCCATCGAATTGGAGGGGAAAAACAGGATATCGTCCAGATAGATGAAATATGAAGGTCCAGAAGGTCTCTGAAGATTTAGTCGTTTGAAAGAGATGTTGGAAGGTGGCGGGGGCATTACAAAGGCCAAAAGGCATAAAAGCAATACTCAAAAGTGTCCTAAACGTGACCTAAGGCAGTTTTCCATTATTTTCCAGATCTGATACGGACAGGTTGTAAGCGCCTCGTAGATCTAATTTTGAAAAAAACTTTGCATGTCGTACTCTTCCAGAAGTTCAGGGATCAGTGGTAGAGGATAACGGTTCTTTATTGTGATTTTATTAAATTCTCTGTAATCAATGCAAGGTCTAAGGAACCATCCTTCTTTTTGACAAAAAAATATGGGAGCCCTGCTGGTGAAGAGAAGGGCGGATGAACCCCTTAGCAAGGTTTTTCCCCTATATAGGGCCTTGAGGGTTTTAACTCAGGCCTGCCAGAGGGTAGATGTTACCGAAGGGTATGGATGCACCAGGAAGCAAGTCTATGGGGCAATCATAAGGTCGGGGTGGGGGAAGCCTTGTCGGCATTCTGTTTGCTGCAAAAATCTGCATATTCCTTGTATTCAGAGGGTAGCTCCATTATTTTTTGTCTTGAACTGGGTCTTCAGAGCTTGGTTCAGGTGAGTGTTGGATGAAAATCCTTGCTGGGAAGCTTAAACTCTTTGGTTTCCCAGTTGATAACCGGGTTCTGTGATTGCAACCCAAAGGGAAGCCCAAGATGACAGGAAAGTGCGGCGAAGAAATCAAAAGGAATGACAGGACTTCATGGTGCTGGGGTGCAAAAAATGATTTCAAGTGGGTGCGGTCTCTTGATCCACTGGCCCTGAGCTCAGTGGAGACCCATCTACAGCTCATTACCCCGGGTGAGAGTCTCTTCTTGAGTTTAACCCCATGCTCTTGAGCAAAGGAGAGATCCTGAAGTTGCCACTTGCCCCAGAGTCCCCCATAGCTGAGGTGGATACCCACTGGGAGTTAGCCAGGAATTTTTTGGGGAGGAAGCAAAGGAGAGTCCTTATTCTCTTTTTTTTATATGAGGCGCCACTGCTGAAAAAAAGACTGGACAACTATTCTTTCAGATAACTCATTCTCTGAACAATTGATTCCCCATCCCAGGAGTCGGGATCCATGATGGGTGCCACCAATCTCCCTGGGCGGTAGGGCAATTGATGAGGGAAGTGGTCAGACTTTCCACAGTAAAAGCATAGACTTTCACGGAGCCGCTGTTGTTCTTCTATCTACGCTTTCACGTTTCCAATATGGAGTGACTTGATAGGCTCGTTCCCGAATCTCTACGAATTTTCCCATGGGGTTCCTTGGAAAGGAGACAGGAACAGGTGGGGGCCGCTTGGTGTCATTAATTCAAAGTAGCCCATTTTTCCTGTCGTCGTTTGATAGTCGGGTATCAATTCGAAAAGCAATGGTTAATAAAATATCCAAACCTAAGGGAACCTAAACACGGGCAAGTTCATCTTTTAATGCGCTGCGTGTCCTTTCTTAAAAAAAGAACATCTTCGCGGGTCATTTCCAGTCGGTGTCGAAATTGCCCACCTCTTGAATTCCATAGCATATCACCCGGGGCGTTTGCCTGGCGCATGCTTAGTTCTGCTTCAGCGTAGCACGACGATTAGGGTCATCAAAACATCTGGGCTCATGGCTCGATGAAGTCCTTCCAGGTGATTCAGCCGGGGATCATGGGTCTCAATTTAAGGGGCTGGGCCCAGGCAATGGCTTTATGTGTTAACCCGCATAATAATGCATAGGACCTTAGACCCGTCCGTAGGGAACTGCGTTGGATTTTGCATCAAAATATAACCTACATTGGTTAAGGAATCCCCGGAATTTATCGCGGTCTCCGCCGAATCTGAAAGGCGGCAACTTTAGGGCTCATCACAGGCACCGAAGTGGAGGGTCCAGAGGCTTGATTCTCAAGGTGGAGTATCCGCTCGGTTAAGGTCTGCACCGGGCCACGTAGCTCTTGAATGGCTTGTCCATACACTTGGATTTTTGTGGGCATTTTGACCTTTCATGAGCGTCGCACTTGATCTTCAACGCTGCATCTCAGAGCGCAATTGCCCACCGTTTGTTTGCAGTTGCTTGAAGCGAGCTTCGGGCTCCCCGCCCCAGCGGTCTGCATCTTATTGATTGAGTATCTTTTCACGATACTGGTGTTTACTGCTGGTATCCAATGGCCGGGCTAGGTACAACCACAGGGAGGCAGGTGGATTGCGAGGTCCCAGGAAGGTTAAAGGGTTGCTGCTTGGTCGAAGTGCAGAGGTTAAAAGGGGGGAGGCGGGCAGCCAGGCAAAAGGTTAGCGCAGGGTTAACTGCAATGAACAGGAAAAAAGGCTGGACGGGAGTTCCCAGGCGAGAGGATGGAAAGCAGGAGCTAAGCACAATACAAGCAAGTGAACAACAGGCTTGAGGGTTTATATAGGAAACCCGGAACAGGAAAAAAGATGGCAACCGTTGGGGGCACAATCCACCATCTTAACTGAGGGCAAACTTAAGGGCAAACACAGTTAGTAAGTTTTCCCAAAAACCCTAGTAGGAGATTCCTGACACAACCCTTAGTTGGCATGGCCCGGGAGCGGGTCAGCAGCCCTCACCTGTCCTTAACCCCCCTCTGTCCCATCCGGTTCCCTCAGCCAGAGATCTACTATGTGGTCTGGGCTCAGCGCCACTATACAGCGAGGATGAACAATTGGAGGAGGGCAGTCAGCAGCTACTTGGCAGCGAAGACATGGTGCCACTATCCCGTGCTTCTTTCTGTTTGCGGCAAAGTATAGTTGTGGAGAGTGGCATGGGAGGTCATGTTGTGAGAGGTCACCCCTGCATACCAAGGGCCGGTGATGAGGACAGCAGTGACGAAGAAAAACAAAATCGATGATGTTTTAGCCGACCGCACTTGGGAGCCGGGTGAAGCAAGGGCTTCATCATCGTCAGGAGAAGAGGGCTGCAGCTTGCGCCTCAGGCAGCGGCGCAGCCAGCAAGTGGGTTGTGTTACCGTGAGCCAGCAAGGTAGCAAGCGGCTACGGGGTAGAAAACCTGCTTCGCAGGTCCAAGAAAGTAGCGGCACAGGGGCTCAGCGAGGCAGCGGCGGGATAGTCATAGTGCGGAGCGTTGGCGGGAAAAATAGTATTGGCAGTGTGGCGTTCTTTTCTAAACACCGGGAGCCCAATATGGGTAAATTGTGAAACTTGGGAGAAAAGTGAAGCGTTGGCCCAGGGAGTAAGTTGGCACCACGGCCAAGCGTCAACACATGCCAAACACCCTCCCGGGGGCCCGGGGGAACCGTGCTCAGTGTGGTGGTCCCCGCCGCGCAGCAGCACGGCCAGTAGCCCTTTTTCCCTTGCAGCCCTCAAGGGCCCCCCACCTCTGCAGAAGGGAGCTGTTTCTCTTTGACACATCCCCGGTTAGATGCTCCTTCTCCTCGTACTCTGGCCCAGCATCTTCAGCGAGGCGATTGCAAAAGACAACAATATGCTCCAACCCCTCCTAAGGGCAGAAAAGCTGACCCTGCTCCTGTACAAGTTGTTGGACTGAGTCCCTCCCCTTTCCCAAAAGGGGGACTCTGCACCTTCAGAGAACTAAAAGGGTTGTGCCGAGACGAATGGAGTTTCCCGCCTAAATTTTTTTTCCCAAAAAAACATACCAGCACTTTACAAATATGTAGAAAGAAGGTGGGCGTCCTTGAGTTATCGGTTTTTTTTCAAGGTGCATGGAGCGGGAGTTGGGCTGTAAAATAGGTAGGCCCAATTTTAGCTGCCATAGTGCAACCTAATAGGTTTTTTTAGGTGTGGGAGCCACCCCTGCAAAAAACCGTGGGGTTTGTGACTCCCCACACGCACTTTTTTAGATGAAGACAAAAAATTTTCCTATTAGACAAAATTTTTTAATGCAACACCCTGGCAAAATAAAATTTTATAATACAAGTAGTTCAGCAATCTATTATATATAGGTTTTTCGTATGCGCAAATAAAAAAATTGAATTTGAACATTCCCGTGGGATAAAAATCCCAGGGGGCCCTACCTTTTCTGGAGCCCCCGACACTTTGTAGAAAACCCATAATTCCAACATACAAACCTTAAAATCTTTTGGGAAAAGAAAAGGTACATTGGGGAAGAGAGTGGTAATTTGGAAGCTAAGATCGGGATCGTGAGGCCTTCTGGTCATAATTTTTAAAATAGTGTCCAGGGGTTCAATTTTCCCAACGAGATATTTTTTACATTATTAGAGTTTTCACCAAAATGTGTTAAAAATTTATGAAAACGTATTATTGTTTTTTGAAAATTTCAGAGTATTTTTTGAACACTGGGGGTCTAATTTTTATACAAGCTTTGTTATTATATGGAATGTTTTTTATTCACCTATTCTCCCTGATGCACTTGCAGGAGCTCGCTATGATTTTCTTTGTGTCAGATGCATGGGTTTCCCTGCTCTAGGACGTCATTGGTGCGCGTCAGTTTGCGTGGCTGCATCGTCACTGTCTCTCACCTGGTATGGGCGGAGTTGCGCTATGGCCGCTCTATGCCGCGTGTCCTGGCGTCCCGGAAGTTCGGGAACGCATGCGCGGACATTCGGAAGTCCTGGCGAGTTGTCCTGCGAGTGTACAGGTGAGTTACGTTTGTAAGGTATATAAGGAAATGGTTTATGGATATGTTTGTGCTACGACTAAGGGCTTTGAACAGCCCGAAACGCGTCAGCGTAACAGGCCACCGTATTTTTTGGCCTTATGTCTTCGTTATTTTAATGGCAAGTAAATAAAGGCAATTGGATTTTACTATTGGAGTTGCTGGCAATCTGTGTCCTCTTCGATGCTGTCTCTGTTGGTGCCTTCCAGACCACAGCCGTGCAATCCAAATATCCGGATATGGTGAGCTGGCCTTCTCTCTTTTTTGATACACCAACAACTTGGACAGGAGACGCCGCTTTCTCATCCACTTTGACAAACGGTGGCCCCTGTGCCAAGGTCCGCCTCCTGATCCTCCACCACCACCACCATCTCAGCCTCCACAAGTACTGCTCCATCATACCACATGTGTAGGGCACAGCGGTGTCACGCAGTTCTACACCTGGCTTGCCTCGGCGAACGAAGTCACACAGGGGAGGAACTGCTCTGCGTCATGCACCAAGAAATCGACGTGTGGCTTTCTCCGCGCCAATTGCAAATTGGAACCATGGTGACGGACAATGGAGGAACATGGTGTCCACGCTGCACCGAGGAGGGATGGTCCATGCGCCCTGCATGGCGCACGTGTTCAATCTGGTAGGGAAAAGGTTCCTGAAGTCTTCCACCGATCTTCAGAAGATTCTAAAAATGGCCAGGAAACTGTGCATGCACTTCATCCATTCCTACAAAGCCAGGAACACCCTCCTCGAGTTGCAGCAGCAGAACGGTCTCCCCCAACACACACTGATATGCGATGTTTTCACCCGTTGGAATTTCAGCCTGCACATGTTGAACCGACTGTATGAACAGAGAAAGGCCATTAACGATTTTTTGATGATCCAGGCGGACAGGAGCACTCCCCTGTGTAACTTTGATGTCAGCCAGTGGCAGCTCATGCGTGACAACTGCCGTTTGCTGAGGCCATTCGAGGAGGCGACGTTAATAGTCAGTCGCCAGGACTACGGGATGAATAAATGTCATTCCACTGCTTCATGTTCTGGAACAGATGCTGAAAAATCTGTCTGGGCAGGGGATTGGAGACGTGGCGATTATATCTCGCGGCCATATGAGTCCGGTGGGGACTGAACTGGAGGAGGAGGAGGAGGACATTGGAGCAGAAGCATTGTCTGGTGAAATGAGTGGATTTTCTACATTGGGGACAGGAGAGGAGGGGGAAGATGGAGATGAAGAAGACGAGGCAGGTGACCCACAAGCACCGTGGCAGTATACAGTGGAGATGGAGGCAGGAAGTCCCTCGGAGTTACTTGTGCAGATGGCCCGCAGCATGCTGATTTGCCTGGCTAGTGACAGCCGAATAGTCACCATCCGGCAGAGGGATGACTTCTGGCTCTCCACCCTATTGGACCCTCGCTACCGGTCCAAAATGGGAGCCTTTTTCCCAGCTGCTGAGAGGGAGGAAAAACTCAAATACTTAAGGGAAATCCTCCGTAGTCAGTTGGCCACTGCCTATGTGAGGCAGCATCCCCCCTCTGACAGGTCTGACCGGGGGGTTCCTCAGCGCTCACATACTACTGCCGTGGCGGCTGGGGGAAGGTGGGGGGGTAGGAGCAGTACCAGCTCCATCAGCAGCAACCTAAGTCTGGAGTCACTGATGAGCAGTTTCCTTCACCCACCTAGTGAGGAGGGCAGTCGCCAGCAGCAGCAGCAGCAGGACCTTGAGCAGTCCCTGAACCAACAGGTGGTGGCCTACTTAGACAGCACTCTGCCACCCCAGTTAGAAGAACTGCTGGACTACTGGGCAGCCAAACTGGATGTGTGGCCGCAACTTGCCAAGTTTGCAGTGGAGAAGCTGTCCTGCCCGGCCAGTAGTGTGGCATCAGAGTGGGTTCAGTGCGGCGGGGGCCCTCGTTACCCTAAGGAGAACCCCATTTTCCCCGGGAAATGTGGAACGACTGACCTTTGTCCAGATGAATCAAGCGTGGATCGGCCAGGATTTCCATACACCAATGCCTTAAGCGTCAGACTACATCAGCCATAACGCCTCACCAAAACTTTGAGAAATAAGTCTGGGTTCAAACTACCTGCCTCAGCCAGTATTCTGATGCCTCCACCCGTCTGATGCCACACAGCTGCTGACAGTTTCTCCATCTGCCTCCAACCATCTTTACCAGGAACTGGTATTGCCACCCACCTCCACACTGTCATTGTGCCACTCTATGACCTCATGCTGCTGCGGTCACCTCCAAACCCTGTCATTGTGCCACTCTCTGACCTCATCCTGCTGTTGCCGTTACCTCCACTCTCTGTCATTGTGCCACTCTGTGGCCTACTACTGTTTTGCCACCTCCAGAATGTCATTGTGCCACTGTCTGACCTCATGCTGCTGCTGTTGCTCCTGCCGTCACCTCCACTCTCTGTCATTGTGCCACTCTGTGGCCTACTCCTGTTTGTGCCACCTCCACACTGTGTCATTGTGCCACTGTCTGACCTCATGCTGCTGCTGTGGCTGCTGCCGTGACCTCCACACTGTGTCATTGTGCCACTCTGTGGCCTACTCCTGTTTTTGCCACCTCCAGAATGTCATTGTGCCACTGTCTTACCTCATGCTGCTGCTGTGGCTGCTACCGTGCCCTCCACACTGTGTCATTGTGCCACTATGTGGCCTACTCCTGTTTTTGCCACCTCCAGAATGTCATTGTGCCACTCTCTGACCTCATGTTGCGGTGGCTGCTGCTGTCACCTCCACACTCCATCACTGTGCCACTCTGTGGCCTACTGATGTTGCCACCTGAGTCCTCAGCTTGTTTTTTTCCAGCTGTCGCTGCCATGAATTTATCAGGCTGCATTCCTGCTTCAGTTTTTTGGTCAGTTTTGCCATCTTAAGTGCCCAGGGAATTTTATAGTGAAGCGATTCTAAGAGCGGCGGCAGTCATGTGCGTGTCATACTAAAACACAGCATTGCATGAAGACAAAACCAAGCTCCCTCTGCATATTTAAGCATGGCACAACGTTCTACAGAACCCTACAGGCTCTGTGGAAATAGCTGTTTTTTAACACGATTCGTCCCGAAGTATTTCGGACCGAAACAAATTTTGTCAGAAAATTCGGCGAAGTCGGTGAATCAAATATTTGAGAAATTCGCCCATCTCTAATTATTATTTATATATCATCAGGTCTAGGACTAATGCTGTACCATACTTTTCCTGTTTAATTAGACACTGGTTCAACAAAACGTGTAAAAAAATTCAGGTTTGAAACATTCAGAACCTGATTTTTTTCATTCTGTAACTAACCATAACGTAGTCTAACCCAAAGTTGGGTTAAGGTTTTTTTTTTGCTGTTTTGTAAAGGACAAGTTACCTTTCCACGATGCTTTTGGTTCTGCAGCACTATTGCGCCAATGTCAGCTTTGGTCCATTGTCAGACCGAAATTGATGTTGGAGTGCAAGCGAAGTCGGTCCGAGACCAAGAGAGCTGAGAAGTACTGAAGAAAGGTAATGTCAGCCTTAGAAAACAGTAACAAATTGTATCTCTAATTCAATCCCAAATTTGGGTTAGTTATGGATGATTTTTTTGCAAATATCTGGCTTAATTAAATTGAAGTGCTCAGATTCAAGTCAAATTTGATCCAAATCTGAAGTGCAATACTATCCATGGCACCCTACATAACAGAAATATTAGGTAAAAATTTCTACACAAAGACAGTATAACATACAACTCCATTCACAAAATGAGAACACAGTATTGACCAGATATATTAAATTATTAGATTATTCATTTTCCATGAATTCTTAATCTATTTACTAATCATTTAATTAAGAAGCAAAGTCCTAAAAAGATCCATTTTTGCTATAACTTTTTTGTGAAAATTTTTAAAAGCTTTCCAGTATTCTGTACAAACAATAAAAATGGTACGCCAGATAGTACAGTTTAAAGACACACTGAAAACTTCTAGTTATGATTGTGCAAAGCACTTTACAGAAATAATTTCTAATCTCATAGAAACACATGATTCTCATCAACTTAAATCTTAAGTTCTAGGTCCATTTTTGCTAGGCTGTACAGTAAGTAAAAGACAACCCCGTGAACTTACAATTCTATAAAAGGAGTCATATACCTTTCCTTCTATCCATTTTCATTTTCAATTTGTCTTTCCATTTAATGTTCCCATTTCCGTTGACCATAGCTTGTTTTTCATTGTGACATGCCACTCAATGCATCCAATCTTCATCCTCATATTTCATCATCATTGTCTCTCTTAATCATTAATTTTGAAGGGGTCATTGGGTTGTCACACAGACAGATAAAGAGTGGGTAGTGGACAGTACAGATAGATGAGCAATGAGTGGATAAAACAGTAAATGGATAAATAGAGCTGACTCAAGGCAAAGACATTTAAGGGCCG